>JANZXR010000003.1:23764686-23778601 GCA_027575705.1 Erythroxylum echinodendron
ATTATTATTATTATTATTATTATTATTATTATTATTATTATTATTATTATTATTATTATTATTATTATTATTTTCTTCTTCTTACTATTTCACTATTCTTTTTCGATACGTAGATTCCTAGCTCTATTTCCTTCTCAGGACGTGAAAGGTTAGTTCTTCGGGTCAGTGCGAGGGTCTCAACCTAGGAGGAATGGCTTGTAATGATGCATCTCCAATTCGGGATAGCATTTCGGGCCATTCAACACGAAAGAATAAAAAAGGTGGCGATTTATTGCGTATAGGTTCATGGAACATTGGGTCCCTTACGGGAAAGTCTCTAGAATTAGTGGAGATTTTGGACAAGTATAGGAAACAAATAGCGTGCATACAGGAGACTAGGTGGTCGGGAGCTAAAGCTAAGGAGATAGGGGGTTCAAACTATAGTACTCTGGTATTACGCGGGAATAGAATGGGGTAGGTATCCTAGTGGTACAGGAACCGGTAAACCAAGTAGCAGGGATCACAAGGGTCAATGATAGGATTATGGTGGAAAAAATTGTTATTAACTCGGAGGTCCTCAATGTAGTATGTGCTTATGCCCCGCAAGCTGGATTAGAAGAACATCATAAGTGCGAATTCTGGACAGCGCTGGATGGTGTCCTTCTCCAAATACCTGATGTTGATCATGTTATTTTAGGAGGTGATTTTAATGGGCAAGGGCTGCTTCAGATGGTTATATATGAACCCATGGGCGTTCTGGATACAGCACTAGAAATGATAGTGGAAATGCTTATTTCACATGGCCGTGGCGTTTGAGCTGGTGATTGTTAATTCCTTTTTCAAGAAAAACGAGACGCAGTTAGTGACTTTTACGAGTAGCATGACCAAGACACAGATTGATTACTTTCTCGTGAGGAAGAGAGACCGAACATGGTGCAAGAATTGCAAAGTGCTTCCAGCTGCATGCCTATCAACCGTACATAAATTGTTGGTTGTGGATCTAGGAATTAAGGGATGGAGGTCACATCAATTTACACAGCGTGTTCGTAGAATTCGATGGTGGAATCTTAAAGGGGAAATGGTGGAACGATTTAAGACGCTAATCCGGTATAGAGCCGTATGGTCCTTGAGAGGGGACGCTAATTAGATGTGGGAGGGGGTAGCCCCCATCGTAAGATAATCCGCTACAAAACTCCTAGGCATCTCGAAAGGACAGAGGAGCGGATGAACAGAATCATGGTGGTGGTCTGAAGAGATCCAGGGGGCGGTAAAGGCAAAAAAAAGTGTATAAAAATCTCGTCACAAGTACATCAAGTGTAGAGTGGGAAACTTGGAGAGTACAGTACCGCCTAGCTAAGAAGAAGGCAAGGAAGACAATTGCCCTTGCTAAAGGGAAAGTATATGCGAGTATATACCGGGATTTGGACACGTACAAAGGAGCCCAAAGAATTTTCAAGTTGGCACAAGATAGGGCACGTAAGACGAGAGATTTTAACCAAGTCTTCTGTATTCGTGATGAAGCAGGTCAGGTTCTCACGGAGGCACAGGACATCCAGAATAGGTGGCGGAGGTACTTCTATGGCTTGTATAACAAAGGCAGTTTAGGCCCCATAGAGTTAGGTGACCCTAACTTATCGAGGCTTTCTCCAAACTGGTCCAAATGTGATCGAGTCACAAGGGGAGAACTTCTAAAGATATTGAGAGCGATGGGGTGCAGAAGGGCAGTAGGGCCGGATGAGATCCCTATAGAGGTATGGAAGCATATGGGACCTATTGGTATTGAGTGGTTAGTCCAGCTGTTTAATATGATCCTCGACTCCGCCAAAATGTCGGATGAATGGAGACTGAGTAGGTTAATCCTAGTGTACAAGTCCAAAGGGGACATCCAACTTTGCCACAACTGTAGAGGCATCAAATTAATAAGTCATACTATGAAACTGTGGGAGAAGGTAATTGGGAAGAGAGTCCGGAGAGCTGCTTCTATCTCAGCCAACCAATTTGGATTTATGCCTGGTAGGTCTACGACAGAAGAAATTCATTTACTCCGTAGGCTAATGGAATGCTATAGAGAACGACAATTAGATTTACATATGATCTTTATTAATTTGGAAAAGGCTTATGATAAGGTCCCTAGGGAAATTTTATGGCGGTGTCTGGAAGCAAAGGGAATTCCTATGGCCTATGTCCGCGTAATTAGAGATACGTATGACGGTGCATTGACTAGCGTTAGAACGATAGGGGGCGACACGGAAGCGTTTCCAATTAGTATTGGCCTACACCAAGGCTCTGCATTAAGCCCGGTTCTTTTTACACTGGTGTTAGATGAACTTACCAAACATATTCAAGGAGAGGTACCATGGTGTATGTTATTTGCGGACGATATTGTCCTAGTCAATGAGACTAGGGCAGGGGTCTAGTCTAAGTTAGAATGTTGGAGAGAAGCGTTAGATTCGAAAGGTTTTAGACTGAGCAGGACTAAGACGGAGTATTTAGAATGAACTTTTCGGGATCCCAAACGGCCCATGAAGCAGCAGTCGCTATTGGGCCTGACGTCATTCCACAAACTCAGAGTTTTAAATACCTCGGGTCTATCATCCAGAGCGATGGTAATATCGATAAGGATATAGGCCATCGCATCAGATCTGGGTGGGGCAAATGGCGAAGCGCCTCAAGGGTCTTATGTGATAAAAAGATACCTTTAAAGCTTAAAGGCAAGTTCTACAGAATGGTAATTAGGCCTACTATGTTATATGGGGCAGAATGTTGGCCTGTCAAATGTCGACATACAAGATAACTGTTGGTAGCAGAGATGCGTATGCTTCGTTGGATATGTGACCTTACTAGATGAGATAAGGTACGTAATCGGGTTGTTAGGGCCAAACTTCAAGTGGCTAGTATCGCCGATAAGTTGTGTGAGACTAGGCTTAAGTGGTTTGGGCATGTGTCCAGAAAACCCCCTAATGCGCCGGTCAGAAGATGCGAACAACTTTTCCTTAGTGGATACAAGAGGAGACGAGGCAGACCATACAAGAACTGGAGGGAAGTGATCAAGAAAGATATGACCGAATTATCCCTCACTAAGAAAGTAACCAGAAGTAGACAATTCTGGCGGAATAGGATTAAAATGCGAGAATTCCTTTGAAGTTACCCAATGACAGGTTGAAAGTCTTCAGGATTTGTTACTGGTACCACGCGAACAGTGTTTAATAGCGTAAATAGCCTTATGTCTTGTCTAGTGGCTTGTGGTAGTCCAGTCCTTCTATTATACTTCTAGTCTTTTACACGCAGGTGTAGGGGCAAGGCCCAGAACGGATGCCGGTAACCATAACTTTACCATTCTTTTAGGGGTGCAGCACCCGTAAGTCTAGTCTGACGGGAGTAAAGCAGTGACGTGTCCATTCCTGCCTGTTAAGAATTCTTGCAGAACTGAGCTACATATCCGGTATATCCTTCTCATTATCTTTTTATTACCATCTTTGTTCATTATTATCTTATGTGCCTGTAGGTCTACCAGAAACAGCCTCTCTACTATGTAGGGGTAAGGCTGCGTACTATCAGACCCTCCCGAATCTCGCGATATTGCGAGATTCCAAACTGGGTGATGATGATGATGATGATGATGAAGATGTCTTACATGTACTAAGTTTATGTCTGCCCAGATGGAGACAGCAATTTCGATGTAATGCGACTAGTTGATGGCCTATTCATTCACAACTATAACAGCCTCTTAAAAAAAATAACAATAACATATTAGAGTATCTCATATTGACTAAACATGAAAATATTAAAGGATCTATAAGTAATAAGGGCTAATTATCTAAATGACTATTTCTAGTCATTTTGACAATAATTGACCCAAGCTTAATTATTATTAGTAAACTCTACACTCTACCGATATTAAAAATTCTAATATGGTATCAAAGTAAGTTTGGTCTGAAATATTAATTTTTTTGTTGTCCGTGTAGACATCCAATCTTAGCAGCCCAGTTCAGTTACTACTACGTAATATTAAATGATTTATAAGTAGTAAGGGTCAACTATCCAAATGACTAGTTCTAGTCATTTTGACAATAGTTGACCCAATTTCAATTATTATTAATAGACTCTACACTTTACCCATATTAAAAATTCTAATACAACAACTTCCTTGTTAACTAGCAAACCAAAGCTTCTTGTTTATTTATGTCAACTCATTGAAAACAATACTCCAACAGTCAAGTTGGACATACAAAGCAGAATAGGGGAAAGTTTTTTTTTGGGCGACAATTTCAAAATCTTAGCTAAAAGTAAACTTTTGGAGATGATTGTTGAAATCATCACCAAAGGCTTACCCTTTGGTGATGTTTTACAAAATCGTCGCTAAATGGCAAGCCTTTGGCAATGATTCATTAACTTTGTCGCCAATCAGTAAGCCTTTGGTGATGCTTTTGTGAAATCGGCACAAAAGGCTTATCTTTTTGTAACGGTTATCGTCACTAAAGAATGAGCCTCTGAAGATGATTTTGGTAATCGTTGCAAAAGGCATGACCTTTGGTGACAATTTTTGAAATTGCCGCCAAATGCTTAACTAAAAAAATAACTCTCTTATTTACAATTATGAATTCACTAAAAAATCAAATTTAATATTGACAATGATTCTAAATGTAAAAATAAATTTAGCCAAAAAAATGTCAAATCATTTCAATAATTCATGAAACTATAAACTCAAAATTAATTAATATTACATAGATTTATACTTTTTCTCTTTTAAATTATATGTTTTAAAAATTTTATATGGTGTCTCAAAATTTTCAAATAGTTTTAACATAAAGTAAGTAATATAATAATATATGATTCTTAGAAAAAACAATAAATAATGATATATGGTAAGTAATATAAAATTTTAATTAGAAGTGTAATAATTCATATAGACAAAATAATAAATAAATAAAGCTTCACGCCTATTCTATCAAAAAGAAAAAGAAATGGTTATTTTTTTAGATTCCAAGTGACATACGACTCGATAGATAAGATAAAGGAGTTCCCTATATCTGGATTCTTATGAAGGCTCTTTGCATGTTCGAAGGCATCAATTGAAACAAACAAAGATCTTCTCCCAAGAGTTGGTTTATTGACAGTCTCTTCCAACAACTTCTTCACTTTAACTAAAATACCAGAAGATTCTTTTGAACGTTTTCCCATATGCAATACGGAACGGTATATTGGATGAACCCACGTATCATGCGTTTCACCTAAGGAACAAATAGTATAGAACAATCACGTTAATTTCTTCACAATCCGCAGAAAATTAAATCCTAAAAAATTAAAAAGTTAAATCAAATGGTATAAGGAACCCAAATTTGAACACATGCATACCCGATTGAATGACTCGATCATAATCACAATGAGCAGACATAGTTTTCCCAATTGACAACTGTTCCAAAACAATCGATTTGCCTAATCCTGTATGGACCATTGGAACATTTCCATTACCTCTATTTTCATCTACTTTCTCTGGAAGATTTAAGGAAGCTTTACATAACACATAGTATATACAATCACACGTTTATCTAATAGCTTCTTCACAGGCAATGAAATATAAATAATAAAGAAAGAGAACTAATTCAAATGATACTAAATACCATAAAGTAGATGATCGACTATTGAAGACACGCGGTGATTATATATTAGTGAGCAGATATAATGTGCATCAATTTGTTCTTCAGCAGGGGCAATTCTGCTAGATGCCTTATATGACAGTTCATTTTCTCCATTGGAAACTATTTTCCACATCAACATTTCGGGATGAATTTATGTTAACAATTTTGTTCTAAAAAGTTAATAAAAACAAAAGTAAGTCGTAGATATAATCAATGTAGAAGCAGAGTGTACAATTAAATAAGGAGATGAAAAATTATATGAAGTTATATATGCAATTAACAAAATATTCACAAAAGAAGTAAAGATCATAGAAACTTAATTTTTTAACCAAACAAATATGCACAAGCACATTCTAAGTTTGCCATTCACCCTTAAAGATTAATAAAACCCAGAGCACATGCTACAGATTGATAAGTGATCTGACATCACGTTTCACACGCATATTTCGGAAAACCAATAATCAATAATGACCCATTTTACTCATAAACATTTCCAATCACTAGTGTTACAAACAATATACATATCATCAGAATTCAGTAATTATTTAGGCCCATTATAAGTATAAAATATTTTCAGTCAAATTTCATCTCATTTCTGAATCATTCACATTTACATTGTATAGTATTTATGAATATACACTTTAGTACAAAACTAATGGAATACATATGTAGACTCGAACTGATCTCAACCTCTATCTCTTATTTGAATGCAGTGGCTATACTCTAATTTGTCGAATTGGAGATTTCCTCCAAGCATGAAACATAACGTTGCAATTTTGGTGAGTTTTGTGAACTCAGTGAGTGGACCATCCTCGATGGCTCACTCATATCACATAACACAACAATTCATATCATCACATAATTAACATCACTTCATTAGTTCATCACGTAGCATCAATTAACACTTTATTCATTTTTTCACATTTCATATTCAGAGCAATAAAATAGTTCATTTCGATCATTTAAAACATACATATCAATTATATATACAATGTTTATGAGATTTACTTCTAATTATTATTGTTGTGATAGAGTGCCTGTAACTGTCCCGTATATATTGTAGATATCGGGCTCATTAATAACTGTCCCTTATCCGTTGAGGATGCATGACTCATTATACATAGTGAGCCAGAGGCTCTTATCACATTCTGAGATTTAAGTTCTTTTTCGGTGGCTACTCCAGTCACAATAGCCTTTATCTATTTATGCATTCATGTAATGAAATGCATCACATTCACATATATTCAATCAATTGCTTATGTTCAATTTTACATTCACATTCATATTCACATTTTTCATCAGTTTGACATCCGACATTCAACAAATATGTTGAGAATCACTGATTTTGGTCCAATTCATAAACAATGAGCACTTCAAATTTATGCACATGTATCAAACTCCTCAGATTGTAAATGTCCAGAATTGTTACATTTGCATTCACATCAATCATAATTCCATACAAAACTTTAAACAGAACAATCATTTAAAGTAAGACCATCTAGGTCGACTCAAAGTACGCTCCAGATTAGCTTTAGCTTCCATTACTCGGAAACGTCTGGATGCTAACGTTTTATCCTGTGTATTAACATCATGCAATACACACATTGCACACACGTTACTAATTCCACGATTATATAAACATTCAATTGTACACATATGCATATGTGTAATGTATAATGCATGCTCAATTTGACTATTTCGGGTATTTATCCTTAATCACATCACTTAATCATTAACAACCTCATTTGTGTATGTCAAGCTTACACTTAGATTCATAGATCATAGAACTTGGTTAATCTAGTATCATCAATTATATATCTATCACATATATGCTTTCCAATTTTTTTAGAAGATCACAAAGCATCTCATTTATCATTCACCTTTACTTAATACTCAATATTCATTTTAATTGAATCACTTTAGCCATCATGGGTTCACTTTCATTCTCATGACATCTCGAAATTTCATATTTGAACACTTGATACATAACAATTCATTCTAAAGTTCTATTATCTATCATTACCCTAAACATATCACTCATTTAATCTCTTACTTCCTCATCAAGTTAAGTACATTTCAAGCTCCATTCAAGCCTAAATGCATCATAGGAAAGCACTGATAAGTCAATAATTTATATATATGATTTTGGGGGGTATAACTTTTGCTATGGATGTCGGATTAAAGTCATTCAAGTACGCATTCGAAGAGGACTCCGAGTTCTATAAATTCCGTGAAGACTCCTAGGAGAGATTTTGTCGTTTAAAGGGCTAAAATTGCACTTTTATGTAGTTGTCTAGAGAATGTCCACCCAGCGGACATGTGTTCCTCCAAAAAGATATAAACAGAGATGGGAAGCTGAAAAGCCCTAGAATGTCTACCCAGTGGACCTGAAGTCTACCTAACGGACATCTAAGAGGCATATTCCTACTTTTTTAACCATTAAAAGTTACATCTATCATCTCTTATGCTTAGTCTATCATTTCCAACTTAATTCCATATCTTTTCTTACTTCATTCTCACCTCCATTTCAACATAACATCATTCACAAACAAATCAAAATCTATGATTGATTGTAAACGCCAAAAATAGAACATATACATATACACATTCACCATCAATTTTCTATACATTTTCAACTTCATTTTCACCTTCATTTCATCTCTAACTTATCATTCTAATTCACCTCATTTCAAGACACTACTTTAGCCCTTTCTTTAACCTCAAGATCATTCTAGTTCATCTATATAACAACAACCCAAAAATTCATGTGATTAAGCATTAAAAACAGAACATGAGCATATCAACTCTTCATGAAATTTCTAAACTCTTTCTAAATCATTTTGATGATCTTTTTATCTCTAAATCATCACTACAACATCTTATGAATTATCAATCATCATATATGTAAAAGTAAGACAAGAACATATCCAAGTTACTCGTTCATGTTTCAGCAAATATACATCCTTATTTTATGATCATTTAACTTCTAAAAATTATTATACACATCTCATTCAACAAATCATGAAGAGTAATATGTTACTTGTTTAAGCTTCAAGATCTTTAAAACACACTTAACCCTAGCTTCCCAACTTCATATGATCATCATCATTTATGAAAGAAAGATTAGGTTTTTTAATGACAAATAAAGAAGATGATACAGTCTTGAAGAAGCAAGTGAAGGAGTTTGGAAAAATCAAAGATCATGAGAGTTGTAAGAAGAGAGTGTTGTGAGAAGGAGACAAAGATGAAAAAAAATGAGTGTTTTTGAAACAAATGAAAGATGACGAAGATGTCTTTCAAATGGGTATAAAATCATGGATGGGTGTGTGGCATGGCAAGTGACACTTGTCACTTGCCACATGTCACCACCTTATGGTCTCCAATTGGTCATTTTATTAACTAGTTCATTTGTCCTCCAATTTCTAATCTAGTTGTCTCCCCATTTTTAATGATACTTGCCATTAAATTCTAACGTCACTTATCAAAATTTGTACTACCATCTGACATTTTTTAAGTCTAAAATACCCTTAATTCCAAAAATTTCTCAACTCAACAAATAATTTCCTACATCACCAATTCTCATTTATTAACCAGAATTCAAGACATATTATTATAATCCACATCATAATTACATTAAAATCATTTATACCCAGAAAACGTCAAATGAGTGCATGAAAAGTCATTGTAATGTGTGCGAAAATTCAAATTCACGTGTATGTATGTTGATATTATGCAAGAGTATGAAATGCATTTTTCTAATCTTTCATTCCTATTTCTCATTCACAGAAATCTAAGATTCTAAAACTTATTATGGAAACGGGATGTTACAAGTAATAATATTGCTCAACATACTATACATCTCCATAAATTTGCATATTTATGTGAACAAGATGGTTTAGCTCTTTTTCAAAAAAAAAAAAAGCTGAGATATGTCAAACTGAAATAGAATTTCTTGGTATAGAAATAAACGGTAGGGGAGTTAAACTTTAACCTCATATCCTCAAAAAAAATTTCACAATTTCCTGATAAGTTAATTAAAAAAACAAGTTCAACTTTCTTTTAGATTATAAAACTATGCTTCTTATTTTATTTAAAACCTAGTTGAAATAAGAAAACCTCTTCAAGTGCTTTTAAAGAAAAATCAAATATTTGAATTTTCACCTTATCTAATTAAACAGGATAAGAAATTAAGATTTTGTGTCCTACTCTACTGAAACTTTCTTTACCATCTGATATGATGATTTAATTCTTAAGACTGATGCTTCTAATCATGTATAGAGTGAAGTATTAAAAAAGATATATTATAATGATTATAATGTTAAGATGAATGAGTCTCTTTGTAGTTATACTTTGGGAACTTTTACGGATACTTAACAACAATATCATATAAGCAAAAAAGAATAATTGGCAATAGTAAAATGTTGTAAAAAATTTTATTATTTTTATTACCTAAAGGGTATTTATTAAGAACTAATAATGCTTAAGTCAAGGCTTTTATTCAGAATAGTTTACCTTTTAAAACTGAATATAAAAGATATATTTTAAAACTGAATAAAAAAGTCATATAAAATGACAAACTTTATTAGCATAATATACCTTTGATATTGAGATCATCAAATCAAATAATAATGTTCTTACAGATTTTTTAACAAGAGAAGGTCAACCTCAAAGAAGAGATGTTTTATTTATTGGAATATATATATGAATATATCAATACCTACTAGGTGTAAATCAAAGATTTATTGGATATTGCAAATTTCAACTCGATACCAAAAAACGTTGCAGAGTTACTTCTTTCATTCTACCACATATGGCAAGCCAAAATAAATCATTACACTTATTCAGAAAAAAACTTTATAGCCTAGTCACGAGGATAAGATCGTTGAAGATGAATCATCTACAGGCTCTTCTTCTCCAATAAAAGAATAAATTAGTCAGCAGATTAAGCCAAAAGAGGTTACTCTTGATAATATCTCTTTAAAACTAGGTACTATAGATTCTTTTATTACTTTGGAAAAGGCAGAACATTTTTCCATTACTATAGATAGAAAGTTACGAAAATAATTTTCTAAATATAGAGAAAATGATATTCATTACAAAAAAAGGCATCGAGATGAGAACTATTATTTCTGACAAGGAGGCAACATTTAAAAATGGATTTCGAACCTATGTTGGAAAAAGCAAATTTTTTTCTTTAATTATAGCTCCAGCCAAAAAGACGCCGTTGGTTGCTAAAAATTTATGAAAATGAAGATAAGCATCATTGAAAGAGCCAAGATAAGAACTAGTCCTAAAAAACAAAAAAGATTAAGCAAGATAAGATTTAGTCCTGAAAATAGATGTTCTTCTTGTACAAGTAACTAAAAGAAAGTTAAAGGAAAAGATAAAGATAAAGCATTTGACATTTATACACATAGTAACGATTCTAAATTAGAAAGATAAAAAGAGAAGATGGAAATCTTTCCAACCAATTAGATGAAAGGAAATCCACTATAGATAAAGATAAAATCTACTTTCTAAAACAGTTGATAAAATGTAATCTTTGCTAAGATTAGAATATGGACTTTAAGTCCATTTGTATAAATAAGCCCCTCAGGGTTGTAAGAGGGGCATCAGGCAATCTCTATGTATCTTGTCCTTGTAATATCTTCTAACATGAAATAAAATCTCTCCTTTCTGAAAATACAATTTATAACTACCATTTAAAAATCATACTCTTCTCTAAAATCTTTAGTATTCACCCTAACGTAGGAAATGAATCAAGGTTGTCAAGGACTTTGCTAAAAGAAGCTTCAAGGGTAGTTACCTTACTCTAAGGTTGGAGTTAAAACTCTCGTTAAAAGACTTGACAAAAACCTAGTAAAGTTATGGTCAAAACACTAAAGATACAAGTATGGAAGCATAATGGAGCCCTTAGTTTGGAAATGTAAAACTATTTTGCATAAAATTATATCATGACCTTATTTTCTGGAACAATTTATATATGTATTATTTGGAATAGATTTAGATTTTGTATAATTGATAAATAAAATAGTTATATCCCTTTTTGAAGAAGTTATTAATATTATAACAAATAATGATTAAATAGAGGAGGAAGATTTGTTTCGAATCTTAATATTATAAGTAGCTTAAATATAATAAAACCTTTTTTCACATAAATAAGGTATACGTGTTTAATATTTTGTTAATTTTGTGATCTGATGTTGCAAAATTTTGATTTTATCTTGTCATATGTGTTGTTTTGTGCAAAAATCATAGTATTAGAGTCATGACTATTTGGTGTACAATCTGTGAAGATATCCATCATAGATTCGGGAAAAAGTGTAAAACCCAAACTTCTCTTTTCATATGTCTATAAAATTTCATTTTGTGTTAATGATGTTTTTGAGCTAATTTAAATTTTATTTTCATTAAAAGGTGAATTAAGAACCCAACCCTAAATGACAAGTATTAAAGTTAAGTGATAGTCAAAAAATATTGGAGTTGACTAGTATGTAAATGAACCAAATAAGTTCAATCAGATGAAATTACGGTAGATCAAGATTGACCTTGTTTTAAATTATTATGGAGTAAATTCGAAGAATTATTGGGCTGAAACATAAGGATATAAGAATCAACCATAGTTACGAATACTTAAATTAAATCGATCCAACTAAAAAGTTGATATATTTAGGTGTAACATGTTATTAAGTGGACATAAAATTTCTACCAAAATTGGACATATTTTTCTGCCATTTAATTATTTTAAAACAAAAATGCATGAAAAGCATATGCTATCATGTTTGTGAAGGAGTAAATGCAAGGGATATAAAATTCATTACATGTGAGGCCAATATATGGTATGGATGTGTGTCATTTTGGTGTGACAAAATCAGAACAATTTGTTATATTTAGGGGACAAGAATTGTCGTGGATGATACACAAAGTTAGTGGCTTAAATAAACAAAGATGGTGAGAATTAAAATAATGGATAGTTGTTGGAAGTAAGTAATGCAACGTGTAGCATGTTAAAAAAAAGATGATGCAAGCTGCTCCACCTTCATTCCACTGAAAATTTAGCTCTCTTTTAGACCAGAATTGATGATGAAAAGTTGCAGCTACTCCCTTCAAACATAGGTCTTCCAAGTTACCACCTTTAGGAAATAAATTCAGCATGGTGTTTAAGCTAGAAACCATAGACAACACACTACCATCTGATTTTAGGTATGTTAAACCACTCTTGTCCATCCTCTTTAGCTGGTCACATGAATGCTTAAGCTAGAAACATGAATTTCCTTATGAATTGTGTGAAAGCTTGAGCATGATTTGAAGAAAGTGGTAAGTTTTCCTAACTATGTTTAGTGAAATTCTGTATTACAATTCTCGATTTCCTTGAACAGGCCTAGTGTTTTGGCCATAACTTAGTCTACAAAACTCCAAATTGGGTGATTCCAACTGTAAATGAAACCTAAGAAATAGTAATAAAAATATCTAGAAGAGACCTAGACCTAACTCTAGTTGAATGATATTAAAAATTGAGATTAATCATGGCAACATGATACTGTCCTTGTGTTGAAGAAACTTGTGATATTTGGTACGTGTTTCATAATTTATAAGGTGAAATGGCATGATTTTTTATGATATGGAAACTAGGGACATACGGAAACAAAAGCATAGAAGACTTCAGAACTTAATTTGAATGTTTGATATATGAAAATTAAGGAACAATTGGAGACATGGTTAAATGAAGAGAAAAACAACATGGTAAATGGAGAGGAAAACAACAAGTATATTTATATCTTATCAATGGGTATTAATTAGCAGTATGTATATGTTATATATGTGGCTTAATAGATGTTCAATAGTAACATGTATGTTGTACATAGTTCAATGGCTCAACGTAAGGAAACAGTAGGTATATACTATGTACGTTATTTAAATAGAAAGAAGACATCATGTATAAATCATGGAAGTTGTTGAATGGTTGTTCAATGGTTAAATGAAAAGAAAGTAGAATTTTTATCTTACTAAATACTACGCTTTTGGCTAAGCCCTTTGTTATAAAATTTGTAAAACAAGGTGGTAAGTTATAGATTTACTTAGCAGGTTTTAGGAACCCTTCAGGGGTCTTCCTCATAGCTGAGTAAGACCATAAAGTTTTATCGTGACCATATACTAGGGACTAATAAAGGAAAAGCACTGAACCTGGTTAACGATAAATGAAAAAACAGTGAGTGTTCCTTTAAATTGATTTTGTAAAGATGGTTTTTACCTTACTATGAAAAGTATGTTTATGAATAATTCCATTAGTGCTACTA
>JANZXR010000003.1:23779632-23794875 GCA_027575705.1 Erythroxylum echinodendron
TTACTATGAAAAGTATGTTTATGAATAATTCCATTGGTGCTACTACTTGAATTTAAAAGTTAATCTTCATGAGATTTACATATGCTTTGATTTAGCATTGAATTGAGTTTTGAATGCACTTAGAAACCAATGAGATGTACACACTCTTTGAATTGGCATTGAATTGAAATTTGCATATGCTTTGAATTGGCATAGAAACGGATTTTGAATATGTTTTTAATTGGTATTGAAACGAGGCGCGCTCATGTATTATTTGTGGTTTAGCCTATGGTACGTTGTTAGATCTTTATACATACAGTTATATTGATCAGAGTGCATCCTAATGTGCATAAAGGTGTTTGGGTCGTCTGTCACTAACATGGGTGGTGTTGTGTCTGTCAGTATATCCTGTGAGTCATCCTTTGCATATGTGGAGTATATATTGTGTCTGTCACTGAGCTCATTTAGCTCACCATTTATTTTTAGGTTTTTAAATAAAACCTCCCAGGTGCACACTTAGGGGCTTCAGTAGTAAGGACTCCACCTTGCGAGTAGTCAACTTCGTCAAGTGATATTATGTAGGCATTTTTATTTTGCCTTGTACATATTTTTTAGAATTGTTGCATATCTTTGAACAAGTTTTCTAAGTACATTTGTATAAAGAATGGATGTGTATAAAGGTTTTTTAATGAAATGCATGATTTTGTTATAGCTTTTCAAAGTTCATTGATGTAACTATTTAAGACTAAATGTGAGTGGATTTGAAGTCCACAATTTAGAGTTGAGAAATTGATGTGATAATAGAAGTGTTTTGAACTTTTACAGGGACTTTGAAATTTTTGGAATGTCAAAATGTAGTCATTGTGTTACCGAAATTTTTAATAAACTAAAAAAAAACAAAACTCCAATATTTACATTTCTTACTATGAATTGAACTTTTTGCTTAACAAGGGCAATAGGCTTAGCTTCACCGAAATTTTCCAATCAACTTAGATATAGACTGGAGAGCCATCGTGGACTGCTGGGTAGGTCACCTAGTCATTATAGAATAGGGGCCTATCAAAAAGGATATTTGATAGCCTACAATAATAGATATATAAGAGAGTTAAAGAATATTTATTCGCAATTGAGAACTTATAATTATGTTTCCTTAAGTACTTTATTAGATTTTAAAGCAATAATTCTTGAATATCAACTAAAAAACCATCAATATGCAAAAGAACATAAAGTGATACATCTTAGCTTTTCTGAGTATCATAGACTACATACAGATAGAGGTTATTAGAAATGTTATAACTATGAAAGAGTTTCCTTATCATGATCATTTATTTTCTGAAATAAATAGATACTCATTTATAAGATGCCCCAATTGAATTACATAATCATACAAATAGATATAGTTACATTTTATTTACAAATTGTCATAAAAAAGCTATAAAAAATGTTAAAGCAATGATGTACGAATCAAAAAGAATGGAAATTATGAAACTTATTATATGTATATGGCGAAAGATAAATATTTAAAATTAAAATATGAAGGATTAAAAATAGAAATTGATTTGGTAGAAATTCAAAAAACAATAGAATATTATGGAAATAACATTCTTCTGTATATAGAAAAACTTTAAAAACAAATAATGGATATGCAAAATATGATTTAAAAATTGAATAAATTAGAAATAGAAAATAATCCCAATAAAAATCCTATGGAAAAATAGATATTTGATCTAATTTTTAAAATGAAAATACCTTCTAATTATAGATAAAATGGAAAATTTTATACGAGCTTCTGATTCAGAAATCAAAAAGTTAAATAAACATATAGAAAATTTTAACTTAGAACCTTTAGCACATATAAAACCCGATTTAGTTAAACAAGAAGCTCACTAGAATCCTAATATTAGTGAAATATGTAGTACTTCTAGAAATCCACCTCTTAGGTATCCTTCACAAAGTTTTAATAGAACTAATTTAGGATATGTTGGAACTCATATGATGACTAAAAATAAAGGTCGTTTTACTCCCATAGATAAAATAAGAATGGAAGTTTTAAATCCTTTTAGAATATATTTAGATATAAATTGCATCCAAAATATAGAATAAGGGATAGATAAATGGGTCACTTCTTTACAGGTAGTTGTCGCTATTAATAAAATGGATTATGAAACAATGAAACAATTTTTAGGAAAAACTTTGGACAATAGCTCCCTCAGATTCTGGAAAAAAATAGATGAAAATTAAAAATCTCTATATTTAATCCAAATAATGATATAGCCAATTTAATAACTCGAGCAACTAAAACTTTTTGACCAGAATTTGTTGTAAAAGGAAATATTTACAAAGATGCAATTATTATAGGAAAATATGTTATAGCATTACAAAGACTGCAATTATGTAATATATGTGAAATTAATAGACCCAGTCTTGGTCTTCCTTCTTTAATGGTATGCCCTTTCTTTGTTGATTTTAGCAATTGGTGTCTTGCCATCCTTTGAGTTTTTTCAATCACATCATAGAAACTATTGGTTTTCTCCAATTACATCATATGAATTACAAAAAAGGGTTCTTTCGTATGCTTATTGTTATTATTGTCAATTCTTTCATTTTGATGATTTCTACGATTACCTATATTGTACCTCATTGCACAAATACCTCGACGACTCCTACTTGTTAATACATAGAGCCCAATAAACATATCTTAAGTTGGTACAAAAATGGGAAATCCAATAGTTGAGATAGGAGATTCATATGATAAAATATATTTTGTAATTTTTTTAGATTATTAATACCATATTTATAATGAAGTAGGTAATACACAACTTTATTTAGAAATGTTTTGCTCAAAGATTCCTAATCATTGGGGAAATAGATTAAAGGCAACATACAATCCTAAACTTGTAAAAAGATAAATAAGTGAATGGTATGATGATGCTATATTATTAAAGAAAATTAAAGGAATAAAGAAAGATCTTCTTTATGTTGTTATGACTTTAAAATGCCTACTATGATAGGATGTGATAGTCCTCATTATTATAAAAAGATGAAAAAGAAATATAAAAGAAAGAAAAATTTTAAGAAAAGATATTTTAAAAAACATAAAGCAAAATATGATAAGAGAAAGGAAGTATAGAAACCTCAAATTCTGAAATAAAAGAGTGAAATAGGAGAATCTTCTAATGCCAAAGTTGCTAAGCAAGTAATAGATAATAAAGTAGAAACAATTGAAAAATATGGAAATTACAATCAGGAAGTTCTTATTGATAGAAAAAATACTTAAAAAAGATTCAAAATACTAAGTTTTTCTATAAATTTTTATAGTAGGTTTAATATGTCATTTCTAGAAAAATAGGGTTAAGATTTAGAAAACACCATATGCTTTACGATATTAGGAAATGCAAAATTATTCTAACTTCTTATTTTCTAAAAATATATATGTGAATTATTCATAATAGATTTAGATTCTGTAGAATAGATAAACGAAATATTACATCCTTTTCGAAGAAGATATTAATATTATCACAAATACTAATAAAATAAAGGAGGAACACCCACAACTTCTGGAAACCACAGGATATAATGAGAGTTTGGTCTGTAAGAAATCAGAAAGTTCGCAGCTATTGTCAAGTTCCTCGAAAGACTAACCATTCCAATTGCGCACAGAGTGTCCTTGATCCTCCACCAAAATTTCCCACATCGTTCATTTTTTTTTTTTAACTTAAAGGAAGTTATATTAACAAAATAAAATTTGTACATAATCCTCAACGAAGATCCCAACAATCAAAACAACCTACACTACACTACCTAAAACAACCATTGCCACAAATGGTTTAGATAAACCAATGCAATCTGACCTCCTGGCTGATACTGTCCTGTTTCTTGTGAGCTAAGAGAGTCTCTCTAATCAAGTTCACAATTACCGCCGTAAAATCGAAGTGGTGCTATTCCTCCTGCATATAGATTTGCCTATTTCTTTGCCGCCAAAGATAGTAGATAACCATCTAAAAGGAAGTCTTGAGTAATAGACCATCCTTGTAACCAGAATTCGTATTTCGAATGATGGATTCTAATACCTCATCCCATACAAAAGAAAAACTTGGGGGCTAAATAAAACACAAAATTCTACTCCACACCAATTTGCTATAACTACATTTAAAGAACAAATGGTAGCGTGTCTCATTAACAAGTTTACATGAAACACATAAGGGATCATAAGACCCGAACCACCTATGTTTAGTTCTTAATTTATGTTTGATCACCAACCATAGAAAAATGGCATCCTTGGGGCAAAGAACCTATTTCCACACTATCTCGAACCATGGCACTACTACACAAGGTTCAACAAGTAATTTATGCACAGACCTATTATAAAATACGCCACTATAATGTAAAGTCCACGTCAACCTATCCTTCCTACCATTATTCAGCGATTCAGGTATATACCTTTCTAATAGATGAAAATGACGTTTGGTGTGAAGTCTCGACCACTCCTGCATAAGCCAAGCAACCGAAGCCTCCATAGGTATCTTGCTCCATAGCACCTTTAATTCATCACACATCCACAAAGGACTGACGTTTGACCAATTATCAAACCACCACCAAATATCTTCGCCATACCTTATATTTCAAGCAAGGATAAACCATCTCTCTAAGGTTCAACATACCCATAAAAATCCATTAATAACATCGATTACCTTGTAGCTTCCAAAAATTTTGATTTTGGAGATAGTAAGTCTGAACTTATTTTACCCACAAGGCTCCCTTATCCACGAATATTCTCCATATCCTCTTAAGGAGCAGAACCCGATGCATTTGATTAATAAAAGTAACACTCAAACCCCCCTAGCTTCTTACGAAGAATGACTTCACTCCACTTTACTTTGGCCCATTTACAAGTTTCTGTTTTCCCAGACTATAGAAATGAATTTAGTACCCTCTCCAAATCCCTTATCACTCTCTTTGGAAGAACCAAATGAGCTGCCCAATGTATATGCATGCTATTCAACACAGAATTAATCAGAGACACTCGAGCAGCCAAGGATAAAAATCTATTCTGCCACACAAGGATATGAGCTTTCAATTTTTCCATCAAAGGAATAAAATTTGAATATTTTGGCTTACCAGCATTAATAGGAACACCCAAGTAGCTAAAAGGGATGTCTTGCCTAATGAAGCCCACCATATTACATATCGATTCATGATTCTGGATATCCGAAGATATATATACTCCACTCTTCTGCTCATTAATTTCCATCCCTGACCACTCAGAAAAAATGCTCATCGTGTTCATCATCATCCTGATAACCTGAGGTTCAGCCTTGCAAAATAAGATAACATCATCAGCATAAAGTAAATGAGACAACTTAAATTCTCATCAATGATGATGATATTGAAACAACCCATTACTTTGCATTTTTTGAAATCAATCTAGAGAAGCCCTCCATTGCCAATGTGAAAAGGTAAGGGGAAAGAGGATCCCCTTGCCTAATGCCTCACATAATGAAAAATGGCCTCGTAGGAATCCCTTTCACTAATACACTCATCGATATAGTCTAAATACATTGCATAATCCAGATTCGAAATATATCTGAAACTTAATAGCTTCCAAGCATAAATTCAGGTAGTCCAACTAATAATGTCATATGCTTTAAATAAATCCAATTTCAAAGCACAACTTTTGATAGGTTTCCAGACTGATACTCCCCCAACAGAGGATCAGTATATTATCTCCAATACTTCTTGACGGAAAAAAAGCCCCTTGTGCCTTATTAATCACTTTAGCCAACACCATTTTAAGTCTGTCCGCCAGTAAAGTGGCAATGATCTTATAAAACATTGAGTACCAAGAAATCGAGTTGTAATCTTCGGCGGCCTCTCCATCTTGGGTACTAAACAGATAAAAGTATGATTAAATTCCTTAAGCAAGGAACCTGAGGAAAAAAAAAACTTCAGTATAGCTTCAGTTAGGAGAGACCCTGTGATCTCCCAAGTTTGTGGGAAAAAACCCGCAAAGAATCCATCAGGACCCGGTGCCTTAGAGCTATGTGACCGAAACACCACGTCCTTCACCTAAAGAGTAGTATACGGTGTAAGTAGCATCTCTTGCATCGATTGATCCGAACAATACTCAAGTACATTCCTAACCCGAAACCCACTTCGCTGACTTATGGACCTTTGTATTTAATTCACAAAGTAGCTTCGAATATGATCAGACAACTCCTCCTTCACTAAAATTAGATTGCCTTGCCCATCCTTTAATTACGTGATTGTATTAATATTCCTTCATGCCAGCAAAAAAGCGTGAAAGAATTTCGAGTTTACATCCCGTCTTTAAGCCAGTTCAAATGAGCTTTCTGTCACATAATAGAATTCTGCTATTTTAGGGCTTCTTGGTACTTCCGTAAGCTATCCGCTTCTTGAATCCTTAAGCTAACATAGGTGTTGAACCTCTGTGATAGCTCTACTCAATTCTTTCACATCCTGAGCCCTTGTATCTAGAGATGATCTAAACAATCTTCGTGCTCATGATAAATTACCAACTCTATGCTCAAAAACACCCCATGCCTGCTAGAAAGCATTCGTGGACAAATTCTACTATACAAACAAGTAGAATGAATTCGAATTTGATTTATTAATATTAGTATAAATAATAATTATAAATATGATAATGAATAAAATAAATAAATAAATTTGTTTGATATATACTTCCTATAATTTCCTATCCTAATCACTCTTTTTATAATTTGATTGTCTACGTAAAATGTCATGTATTTTAAAAATATTATGTCAGTAAAAATTAATGACAAAAAGTATAATTTATTAAATACAAAAAGCAACTAAAAATTTTAGTAAATTACAAGACATTAGATCTACTTTGTCTTATCATATATCAATATTTTAATTATTTTAAAATCTTATTTTAACATTAATGATTAATTAGTTATAAAGTATATTCACTCTAATTCATTATGTTTTGTTAATATATAAATTTTTTATTTTCTATTTATAAGTTTATCTTCAAATTCTATGTAATTTGATTAACTTGTATAAAGTGTATTTATTGGTCTATGCAATTTAAAATTAGTTTAATTATGTTGGTTGTTATAATGTGATGAGTTATTGTTACAGAAATATAGATTAATATTAATTAAAATTGAAAATGAGGTCTTATTGATTTGAGAAATGTCATCATGCAATAAAATATTTTGTTTATTGAATGAAGGAAAAAAAATAAAGATTCAATAAAAATTAATTCCAATTTATATAAATATGAAGCTAAGGGGATGCATGAAGTCATTATACTTCTCATAAAATATGTAGCTCAAGAATACTATCATTTTACTTTTATAAGAACAAACCTTTTAGTTTAGTATTAATTTATTTGTAACAATGTAATTTAAGTATTTATATAATTTTAATGGTTATAGTTAATTGAATTTCTTTCGATTATGTCTTTAGCCACTCATCCATTTATGACCTAGATTCATCTTTATATTTTTTCATTCTTCCTTTTTTTTACTTATTATTTTTTCTTTGTTACCTTATCTTTTCCCTCTTCTTATCGTTTAGACTCTCATCTAATTAAGGAATTTGGCCACACATTTGTTCTTACTTAAAATAAGTATAATATGCAGTAGTTTCTCATTCTTAAATATTTTAAAAGTTTCTTATTCTTAAATATTTCAAATTTAATTAATTAAAATTTTAATTGAATGACTTTATAGTAATATAGTATAAAGAGGAATTACATTTTGCTTATAATAGTTTTAATGCATATTTGAGCAACAACATACGTTTATAAAACAATTGATAATGCTAACAATTATACTATATGGTTATCGATTCAAATACATAGATGTTTGGTCGGACGCTTATTATATGAAATGTGCATTGTTAAATTTTATATGATTAGGCTTAAATAAACTGAGCAGATACAAGCTCAAATGAGGTTCCATCATAAAACCAATTAGTACTAGGAGAAATAACTTCTTAAGCTTATATGCATACTCAAAGTCACATATTCTTAATAAATATTGTTAAAAAAACAGAAACCAAGTTCATCCCTGTCAAACAACCCATTGATCTACACCATTTTCTCATCACTTTTGGTATCAACATACCGACCCCATAGCTTCCGTCCTCGTCTTAATAGGGACGCACTCATGGATAATGACACTGAGACACAAGCTGCTATCGAGACAGAATCACGAACCACTGAAATACTTGAAAGTCATCCTGCCAAAAAAGTCCACGTGCTCAATCGAGAGGAAGACCCCCCTCCATCTGTGAAAATATCCTACCGTGCTGCAGTACTAGGCACACAAGGAAAAGCAGAGGCTGAGCTGGTCTTACAGTGGCCACCTGAAATTGAAATCGAGGCAGAGGAGGGCGACATCATCACATTGCCCAGTGAATCCGCAGGCAGCATTGCCCTATCCTCATCCTTTCGCACCAGGCTGGATCAGAAATGGGAACGGGCAGTTGTCATCAAATTGATGGGTCGCCGAATAGGATACTCCCTGCTCTGTTCTCGCCTAGAAACCTTGTGGAACCCCCGCGGCCCTATGAAAGTCGTAGACCTGGAGCATGATTTTTATCTAGTGAACTTCATTGAAGAATCTGATTACCTCACGGCCCTCACCCGGGGTCCATGGGTGATACTGGGACACGCCCTGTCCGTGCAACGATGGACCCCCGACTTTCCCCCGTCACAAGGAAAATTAACCTACGCAGTCGTCTAAATCCGCTTCCCCTACCTACCTATAGCCAGATATCATCCACAGATACTCACCGCACTAGGCAACATCATAGGTAAAACTGTTCGAATCGATGAACCTACCTTACTCACCCAACGGCGCAGGTTCGTCCGCAACATAGTCGAGATTGATCTGGAAAAGCCCCTTCGGCCGAAGGTGGAACTGGATGGGGAGACTCTGTTGATCGCTTACGAACGCCTCCCACAGATCTGTTTCCACTACAGACGGGTGGGGCACGATGAGAGCTCTTGTCCGACCCGTCCTCTAGCCCTAATCGGACAACCCATGTCGTCCTCTAACCTTTGTCCTAAACCGGCGACGGAAACCACAGGACAGACTGCTAATTCTCATGTGCAGGTACCGGAGCCCACAAGTGACGAGTATGGACCCTGGATCCAGGTCATCCAGAAACCATCCCGTCCGCCGGCTAGATCATCACCTCAACAACCCATCCGAAGACCACGAGATGGTACACTCGGGAGTAGGTCGCGATTCAACGGGTTGTCAGAGGCTGCAGACGCGGGCGGCGCAACGTTAACCATCCCAACAGCTTTCTTCGCAGGTTCGAGTGACGCGGCATGAAAGAGAGTCTCGTCCTTGTTTAAGGACGAGACCAGAAAGTTTGCCGGGCCGCGCGCATCTGGGTCGCGCGATAAGGCTAAAGTTGGGCCCAAGAGTAAGGAAAGGGCCCAACCACCTAGCAGACCCCTCTCCAACCCAAAGAAAATAGGACCGAACTGGGCAGTTCGTATCTAGGCTTTGAAATGGCCAAAGGAACCCCACCCCGCTGTATGCATCGGTTCCGCGTCTAAAGTGATATGTGACGTCCGAGCAATACAAGTACTTCAGGGAGAAGCGATCGGCCAGGACAAGGAAGAGGGTAGACTATTGGACGAATCTACTCAGATTCACCCACCATCCCCCAACATTATCCCCGGCGACCCTCCAAACCCACGCACAGTGGATTCCAAGATGGTTGAGTCCTCCACGTCGTCTGACGACGTGGAGTTAGTACCCCATACACAGGCTGTTGATAATGACGCTGGATGCTCCCGTCTCCAGGAGATGTCCACAGATTAGGAGACTTTTTTCTTCCACAGAGTTTATGAAGATTTTTATTTGGAAATGCCAAAGGACTGGAGGAGCCCAATTCCTCTCAATTATGAGAAATTATATTCACATTCATCGCCCAACGCTGGTGGTGTTAGTCGAAACCAGAATCAGTGGTGGCCGAGCCCTATCCGTCATTCAACAATTGGGTTTTCAAAACACTTTTTGAGTGGAGGCGGAAGGTTTTTCAGGTGGTCCATGGCTTTTATGAACGGACAATCTAGATGTTACCCTTATAATGGCGCATCGACAATTTATTCATATGCATGTCCAATTTGCCTCCGTTAAATTCGCTTTTACAGCGGTTTACGCAAGCCCTCAGTTTGCGATGCAAAAACTATTATGGCCTTACTTTAAGTGGCTTGGTAGTACGAATATGTTACCCTGGCTTATAGGCAGCAATTTTAATGCAAAATTGGCCAATGATGAGAAACAAGGCAGGTCGACAACCGCTCTGATTGTCAACAAAAATTTTTAGGACTGTGTGCACACATGTGGCTTACATGATCTGGGGTATGACGGGCCCAAATTCATATGGCGTCGGGGGAATATCCTCGCTAGACTAGATCGTGTTTTATGTTTTTCCCTCTGGCTGGAAACCTTCCCCTATGCGACTAATACTCCCCTTCCATGCTTGGGGTCGGACCAGCGACCTCTGCTCGTTACTTTTGACGGTCGAGCCCCTACGACACGCCGAACTCCACTCTTTCGATTCCAATCCGCGTGGCTTACGCATGCAGGATTCGATAGGTTAGTGGAGGAACACTGGGCACTACCAGGGTCTGACTTTCGCACTTTGCTAGAATCGTTCTCCTCAAAACTCATGCAATGGAACACGAGTGAATATGGCAATATTTTTCACCAGAAAAAACTCCTTCTAGCAAGATTGGCAGGCATTCAGAAGAGGATGGGAGTGGAACCGTCGGATTCTCTGCAGTTTTTAGACGACCGACTTCGGAGTGACTTACATCACATCTTCTGTGAGGAGGAGATCTACTGGAATTAACAGTCCCGGAGCTAGCGGATTTCTCAAGGTGATCGTAACACTAAATACTACCACACTTTAACCTTAGCCAAGTGAAAACAATTATGTGTCACCCGCATTGTTGATAATGATGGATTGTCAATCACTGATCCTACACAACTGAGACAGATGGCCAAAACATTCTTTGAGCAGATGTTCACCAACTAGACTGATACTTTGTACCCTTTATCCGGAGCTTTTCCCCCCCTCACGGAAGAGGCAAGTGATGCCTTATCAACTCCAGTCAGTGCAGTCAAAATCCAGAAAGCCCTTTTCGACATCAATCCTCGCAAAGCTCCTGGGCCTGACGGTTATAATGCATCTTTCTTTCAACAAAAATGGGACAGGGTGGGTCCGGCTGTGGTAACTTATGTCCAACAGCTATTCCATCCCGAGGGCTGGGATTCGACGTTGAATAAAACCATTCTAGTTTTACTACCCAAAGTTCCCTCACCAGTGTCCTTCACTTAACTCAGACCTATCAGTTTATGCACAGTCCTCTACAAAACAGTTTCGAAAGTGATAGTCAACTGGCTTAAGCCTTATCTAGAATCACTGGTTGCACAGACTTAGAGTAGTTTTGTTCCTAGTAGACACGTCACGCATAATATCATTATAGCCCAGGAGGCCATTCATTCGATGCAACGGAAAACTGACAGAACTGGAATAATGGCCATCAAAGTTGACCTCGAAAAAGCTTATGATCACCTCAGGTGGGATTTCATCCAAGACACGTTACAGGATATCGGCATTTCGACCCCTCTAGTCACGCTCATAATGACTTGCGTATCCACAGTTTCCATGCAAGTGTCCTGGAATGGGAACCTATTTGAGCCTTTTACTCCAACTAGGGGACTCAGACAAGGTGACCCATTATCGCCTTACCTTTTCGTGCTTTGCATGGAACGGCTCAGTCATTTGATTTTCAGTGAGGTCGCCCAACGAAATTGGAAACTGTTTTATCTCAGTCGAACGGGACCGCCCATTTCCCACCTTTTCTTTGCTGATGATTTGATTCTTTTTGCGGAAGCTTCGGCCACACAAATTCAATTGATATTACGAGTGTTGGATTCGTTCTGTAGCTCTTCCGGACAAAAAATCAGCAATGCTAAGACACGAATCTTTTTCTCAAAGAATGTTTCTAGGGACACGGCTCGTACTTTAGGGAGTGCAGCTTATTTCACTCTCACTAACAATCTTGGCAAGTATCTTGGAGTGCCACTGATTCATGAACGCACCTCTAGGCGCACGTTTCAGTACATTTTGGACAGTGTCTAGCAGAGGCTCACCGGATGGAGTGCGCGTGAGCTCTCACTCGTAGGGCGCGTCACTCTCATTCACTCGTGCTTTCGTCCCTTCCAATTTATGCTATGCAAACGGTCAGATTACCAAGGCACCTGTGTGATGATTTGGAAAGGATTATGCGAGCATTCCTTTGGGGAAACCGTCCTAGACAGTCGAGGCCACATCTGATTCGCTGGGAAAAGGTCTGTGGACCTAAAACCGCTGGCAGTTTGGGTATCAAGCGACCACAAATCACCAACGATGCTCTTCTTACTAAGTTAGGGTGGTCAGTCCTCACACAACAGTCGGAGCTCTGGGTTCAAATTCTCCGAGCCAAATATAGAGTAGACAGCAGTAACTTTCTTGCTTTAGTTGCTCGACCGGGGGCTTCTATCATCTAGAGAGGGATTGCTGCTACCTGGCATTATATGTGTCGGGGGAGCCAATGGTCCATCGGCAATGGTCAACGGGTCCAGTTCTAGTTAGATGGATGGGCCGGAGATTGGGGTCCCTTGTTAACGGTAACGACCTCCCCACCTCCGGATAGTCTGATCCATGCTACAGTCTGGGACATGGTACACGAGGATGGAATCTGGGCCTGCACCTCTTTTCAACAGTACCTTCCCGCAACAGTTTGCATGACCATTGCAGCTATCCCCCCCCCCCCAGCGACAGGGGGGCAGAGGATTATCTGGTGTAGAGACCTGGGCAAAGTCACACATTCATGGTTAAGTCGGCCTATGAGCTCATTGCGGGATATCCTGACGCAGCACCCAGTCGTTTGTGGCAGCTGATTTGGAAATGGCCCTGTCCACAACAGATTCGCTCCTTCCTGTGACTACTGGCCAACGATAAATTGCTCACCAATAAGGAGCGTATGACTAGGCACACCGCCACGGATTCTAGATGCCCCTTTTGTACCCAAGAAGATTCCGTTTTGCATGCCATCAGAGATTGTCGCAGGGTTTCTTATTTCTGGCAACAATTTCCAGGGGTGGGCCAGGATAACTCTTTTTTCCATCAGACCCTCGACTCGTGGTTGTGCACGAACCTCGGCCTAAAGCACCAAGGTGACCAATTGGTGTGGGCGCTTGTTTTTGGAACTGCCTGCTGGTATATCTGGCAGTGGCGAAACAAATGTCTTTTCAAAGAGGCGTTCCATTGGCCCACCCACGAACATCGCATAGTGTTGGAATATGTTGCATGGATAGAGCAAGCGCAGAGCGTGACCGGGAGAGCCATCCCAACAGCGGGGGCTCCTCGGGGCGGCCTTATAGGTTGGGTTCAACCTCCGGATGACTGGGTCAAACTCAATTCCGATGGCGCTGTTCAGTCCGACATTGGCATTGGTACCGCTGGAGGGATCCTTCGCGATAGCAACGGCCAATGGTGTGGCGGGTTTTTAGAATGTATAGGGATATGCTCCTTGATTACGGCAGAAATTCATGGGGCCATCACAGGTCTACAACTAGCATGGGACTTGGGACACCGTCAAGTGATCCTGGAGGTTAATTCTTTGGAGGTTATAAATATACTCTCTCCTTCTAACCTCTCGTTCTTTGATGTGTCACAGGACCTTCGGGCATTCCACGAGCTGCAGTGACGCACTTGGGATATCTAGCTGAAGCATGTTTTCAGGGAAGGCAATCAGTGTGCAGATTTGCTGGCGATTTTGGCTTCGTTTACCACACCGGGCACTCATATCCTCCGCGATCTACCTGAGCAATGCCTCCCGGTCTTTACTCGGGACTTACAAGGAATCATGCATTCGCGTCGCTTGTGATTGATTAGACTAATGTGTAGTTAGTTTTCATCCTTCTGTATCAAAAAAAAAGTCACATATTCTTTCCATATGGAACAAAGTCGCACTTATATTTCAACATGCAGTGCTTAGCGTTTCTCGTTAATTAAGTTATTCACTATAATATTTTAGTTGGACTTATCATAAGTTATTCATTATAATATTTTAGTTGGACTTATCAAACTATGTAATCATTGCATTATATTATTCTAAAAAAATTGTGAAAAAAAGAAAATATTTCACTAAAATATTATTTCGTTCCACTTTACGCTTGGTGGTTATTTTATGAGATTTTCTTAGTGTCTCTAACAAGCACATTATGTGTAATTATTATCTAATAGACTATTACGAAAGTGGGGCAATAAACCAAAGTTCAAATGGCATGGTAATACTAGCTCTAGTGACTTGGAAGTCTTAACGAGTAGTTAAGACTACTTAAGAAGTGAATCTTGACAAATAGAATCATTTAATACAACTGACAATATGCCTAAAGCATCAATTCAAGACAACTCCTGGAATTCCCATTACATTGATGGGCAAATTTTGCTTGAAAGTTCTTATTAAATTATTATTTATGTTTTCTTCTATCAATGTAAAATGACAGATGCAATCCAAAACATGTACACATCCTATCCATTCCTATGGAGTTATGTGCTGAATACATTGTGTTCTATGATTCCCATACCATCACACACACTTAATATTTGTAATTCGTTTTGTTTGTTTTACTACTCTTTCTTATTCGTGTCACTATATATACTCCTTCACAAACCTCTCCTCTTTTCAATAACACTCCTCTCTGATCACTGTCTTTTTCTGCTCACCATGGCCTCATTTACTTGCTTAGCTTCAGACCTAGCACCACTCCTGTCCTCCACAACCACTGCAAACTCCACTGAGGCGGCGGCCTATCTCTGTTCTCAGTTTACCACCATAGTCAATCACCTCTCTGACACATCTTATGCAGTCAACAACACTTATCTCCTGTTCTCTACCTATTTAGTCTTCGCCATGCAACTGGGGTTTGCCATGCTTTGCGCGGGCTCTGTCAGAGCCAAGAACACCATGAATATTATGCTCACCAATGTTCTTGATGCCGCTGCTGGTGGCCTCTCCTACTATCTCTTTGGCTATGCTTTTGCTTTTGGCTCTCCAAGTAATGGATTCATTGGTCGTCACTTCTTCGGCTTAAATGACTTCCCCTACCCTCTCGCAGACTACAGTTTCTTCCTCTACCAGTGGGCCTTCGCCATAGCTGCTGCTGGTATCACCAGTGGCTCCATAGCCGAGAG
>JANZXR010000003.1:23798545-23826696 GCA_027575705.1 Erythroxylum echinodendron
TATTATTAACTAATTAGCTCATATATATTTTCTCATTGTTTATTAATTTTATTTTATATATTACATTATAATTAATACATCATATATTTTTCCTACAATTAATGCTTTTTTAATCATGCTTAAATAACAATTAATTAATATTTTCTAGTTCATAATACACCGTTAATGTTTTTAACTATTTAATTAATTAATTTTTATTCACCCTTCATATTAATTATAATCTTATATTATTTTAATAAATCTCTCTTATAAAATTTGCCTACCATATTCAAAATTTCTATTATTCCATAACTATTCTTTCCTTACATTATAATTCACTAAATTAACTGGGCATTATTACTGCACATCGTGCAATAATACTCTGCTAGTAGTAATAAAAGGGGGATCCGTAGGGAGTTCATAACGAGAAACGTTTAAGTAACGTTATTAACATTATAGGGTAATTAAACCGAATGAGTCCTAATAATATAATCGTATGAATTAAATCGAGTGGGTTCCAAAAAAGTTCATGTCACATGCCACGTCTTGTCGCAGCTGAGTCAGCCGGCACACACCTGCGCTTATGTATGATAGTTATATCCTCCATAAAAGACTTGATTTAAGGTCTCACAAAACATTATAGTATATAAACTAGATGAAACTCCCTTACATTTCAATGTGGGAAAACTAAACTAAAGAAGAAAGAAACATATGTTCCAAGTTTTGGAACAACACCAACATATATCGGTCTCCTTGCATTGGATCCAAACTGTTGAAATGTCACCAGAACTTTTTTGTTTTTTTTCACTTCCCAACTAAATGATAATCGAGGAAAGCTAATATGATAAGCGACCAACTTTTCAGCTGTCTCCGCCAACTACCATATGCCCATATATTTTTAGTAGGCTTATAGTCACTAACATTGGAATTTATTCTCAGCCACCAGCTTTTGGTCTACCCAAATCTTTGGATATGAGTGTGACAATTGGTGATTTTTCACTTAGCAATGGGCACGAGGCCTATTGTAAGTTCCTTTTTCTTAGTTTCCTTAAGAGAATTGATGTTTATTTATTGATTAATTTAGATAGAACTGTCGTAAGAGTAGCATAAACACACCAAGGTAGATGATCTTGGCTCTGGTTTAGGCATAAGCATTTACTTCTCTTTGAATATTCTAAAAGAGAAAATTTTGATGAAATAGTCGTCAATTTTGTGAAGGGGATGGCGACTTTAAACCCATAGATATGAAAAAAAAGGGTGAAGATGTTGTGAGACATTTACAGACACTTTTACCTCTATATAAATTTAGACTCTTGTCCCCAACAAAGTGGACATAAGGTATTATATTTATTTTCTTTCCTGTATAACAAAAGGGAAAAAAAGAAAATGAGAATATATGACAATTGTTGTTATTTGTAATTTTTTTAGGAGGGTGCTAAAAGTTTTAAATACGTTTTTAGAAATGTAGCTAAATGGAAATGTAATAAAAAAATTTTAGCTACGCTTTCAGAAACTTAGTCAAATATTTTTAGCTACATTTTATAAAACATTGCCAAATGCTTTTAGCTACGTTTTTGTAAAATATAGCTAAATGTTTTTAGCTACGTTTAAACCAAATTTTATACGATGTTGAGATAAATTATTTGTTACATTTTAATCCATATTATTGAACAATATATTTGGTATATATGTTTCGATATATTTTTATTATAAATTTATTATACAAATAAATTGTATAAAAATCTTATTAATTCAAAATATGAAGCATTGCATATAAAAAGTGAAATATCATTAAATTATATCAAAAAAGAGTATTCCTCGTATGCAAGATTTTAATTATGACTTTAACAATTCTTATAGACAAAATAATAAATAAAAAGACCATTTTACAAATTATAAGTACTCAAATTACGAAAATATTATAGCATAACTCGAATGACTACCTAGTGTTATCCATGTTGATGAAGTTTTAATAATCTAAAAAGTTTAGTTAAAATACAATAAAAATATCGTAAGTATTGAAACAATAGGTTCTAATTAAAACATCGTATAATTTTACTATTTACAACATAATCACCCACAGTTTGCATCTTCATCAATTTTATAGTCCGAGAAAAAAAGTATTAAATTTAAATTATAATACAAATAAGAATTAAAAGAAAAAAGTATAGGAGATATAATTAATACCCTTATTAATACCCTTCACTTTCTTCTTCATTTCTATCATAATCCGGGTCAAATAATCTTCTAAATAACACAAAACATAAAAATGACCATAAAGACAATAAAACTTAATTTAACCAAATTTTGATAGTAACTGATGTGAACCCACGTAATAATCAAACCTAAAGAACCTAAGAAGAAGGTTGAAATCTCACTAGTAAAGCTAAATCAATTTTTTTAGGAATTGACCCATTCATTATAAAGAATCAATAACCAAGTTCACATGATATTTTGAACACCGCAAAGAAGGAGTTCTTTGATACAATCATTGGAACAATTACAAGGCTTTGGTTTTGGGAATGATTGGAACAAAAAGAGGTGTTTTATGACACCCAACTGCCTAACATAGGAAATAAAAGAGGAAAAAGGAACCAAAAGTATACAGAGCATGTTTTAAAGTTGACATTTTTTCAATAGATCCCAACAAGCAATAAAAAATATTTGGCGAACTAGTCCAGTAAATCCCCCCTAAAAGAATATTTAATATGAGTTAAATCTATCCAGCAATGCCCAACACAATCATACTTGAGCATTATCCTATAATTCCATTTAACATATGTAACAATTGTTTAACTTATATGTAGATATAGAGCCAAGTAAAATGAATTTTATTGAATACTTGAGACAGAGCAATTATCATGATAACTTATTACTTAACAAACTGAAGTTAATCTTTTTTCAATTTGCATTCTATACTTGCCATTCTCGAAGCAAAATTTCACTCATGAGTCTATTCTACTTGGCCATAAATTCATTTCCTGCTGTAAAAAAATGGCCACAAAACCACCCAAAAAATGCATTTACCATAAGTTCACTATCTGGCTCAAGATAATGTAAGGAAGCCAATTGTTCCCCAATAGAAGGCTCCAGTTCTTGGTAATCTCTGTTGATCTGCAATTATACAAAGCATCAACAATTAAGTGCAAACTGATTGAAGCTTCTAGCCACATATATAATCATATAAGTGAATATAGCACTTAGGAAAACAATTCTTGTATATAAAAACAGGTGCTACCTCACAGACCCATACAAGAGAAACATGGTTACAAGAATCAATTGCAAAATATTTATAGGATGTGACTCTATTCCCATCCTAATTCATTCAAACATTTGTCAAGTATCTAAAAATACCGCTATATACATATGAAGTGGAGTTTTTACCAAAGGAAATCCTATAAGGCAGGATAGCTATAGGGACCTGGATAGCTATAGTGACTTTGAATTACAATAAATATTTAAAAAGCACTTGATTATGACAACATACGTAAAGCCTTTTTGATATACGATTATATTTTATAGAAAGGATTTCATCCATCACTACAAGAAAATGGGTATTTAGCGATGAAAATTACCAATAGAATATGAAGATTTTTTGTCAGCAAACGAATTTGCCAACAAAAATTACCAATCGTATGAGTTTTTAGAGAAACGACCATCGGTAATCTTTAACAATAGAATAGAAATATTTTACCGGTAATTTACTGACGAACTTTTTTTATTTCCATCACTACATATAGCGACAAAATTTTTTCGTCCATTGGTAAATATTACCGATGAACAAAGTTTTGAAAATAACATTTAGTGACGGTAAGTTGTGTCCCGTCGGAAAATTTAGCAACGGTAAATTTTTTTGTCAGTAAATAATGTTCTTTTTCCATCGGTAAATTTAATATTAAATGTACCGATGGATATTTTAATTATGTCAGTAAATATACCAAGATTGTTATTTTTATTTTTCATACATTTAAGTTGTAAAATTACTTATGATTGGTAATCTTATGATTGATATTTAATTTGTACAGTTATCTAATGATAATATATTGAATTTTTTCTACATTTAATTTATGTAAACAGTAAGTTGAATGATAATATAGAGTAAAAATTATTTTAATTGATAATAAAATTATTATCTACAACAATAATTCATACAAAATGCTTGAGAGTAGCAAAACTAAGCTATGTAGTTGGTGAAGGTGGATGGTATGACTGCCTCCTTGCTATGGGTTTCTGTACTTGAAGTTGGGATGATCCTTCAATCCTGGATTGTAAGTAGGGGAAAAAAGGGTTATACCTCCTCCGTTGTCTTTAGAACCCCTAATTGCGTTGACATGTTGTTCATCCTGCAAGGAAGGGCACATCTGTAGGATGGTCAGCTAACGTACAAATAGCACATACCTTGGTAGGCCCCTTTCTTGTCACAGCTTGTTGCACTAAGGAAGTCAAATTTGCAACTTGCTGTTCCAACTTGGAGATGGAGACTTCCTTCACCTGCTTTGTCAAGGAGGAAGCATTATTACGATTGCCCTAATACTGGGAATTCGTTGCCATTTTTGCTATCAAGTTCCTAGCATCCTCCAATGTCCTGCTCACCAAGGCCCCACTACTTGCAGCATCTATCATATTCTTATCTAAAGGAAGCAACCCTTCATATAAATATTGAATTAATAATTGGTCACTTATTTGATAGTTTGGCCAGCTATTGCAAAGCTTCTTGAAACGCTCCCAATACTCATGCAAAGACTCCCCCGTGTCTTGTCGAATGCCATAGATCTCCTTTCTAATGTTAGTGACTCTTAAGGCAAGGAAGTACTTCCCTAGAAAAGCCTATTGCATTTACTCCCATGTGTTGACCGAGCTGGCGGCAAGTCATACAACCACTCATTGGCTACATCTGTTAAGGAAAAGGGAAATGCCTTTAGCTTGAGTTGCTTAACTGAGACTCCCGTTGGCTTCATACCTGAGCATATGATGTGGAACTCCTTCAGGAACTTGTTAGGATCAGTGATGTAGCTTGATCCTGGTAAGCTGGTGTCACGAAAAACTGTAAAAGTATTCAATGCATGTATCATTCCATGTTTAATTTCAACTTCTGACTCATTATCTGGATAATTGATACAAAGCTGATTAGGGTTGAAAGAAGGAATTGGAAGCTCCTTTAAGGTGCACTGATGAGGTTCCATGATCTCCTCTTTTTCATTTGAACTCTCGTCGACTTCTTCTTCATAGGATAAGGAACGACTACTCTCGGGAAGATTTGTATGGATTCCTTGCTCTCTCTGACAAAATTTGGTGCGACCTACAATAGGAGAAAAAGAGAAAGGGCTAAGTGGAGAAAGTAATGAACTTATGTTTTTCTTAGCAAATTTACGCAAACGGATGTGTTTTGAGGAACTGTGGGACATGCAAACCAACGAAAGAATGAAAAAGATCAGTAAAAACAAAAATAAAACAACACAAGAAACAATAATTAACACACGCTAACTCCCTGGAAACGGTGCCAAAAATTTGATAGTCTGTTGTTAACTACCAAATAGTAAATTCCTAACTACCAAACTATGCAATAAATGGTGACCTAGGGTCAAACCACAGAGTGTTGGGATGCAAATGCTATTTCAAATGTTGTAACAAAAGAAAACAAAATACCTGGAAATGATGAAGACGAGACAGCTAATATGCAATGATTGTAACCAAAAGACAAGCACAGAGCAAATTTAGAAAAGTCTAATAACAATGGTAAAGAAGTAGGTTGGAGATATCTTCGGGATTCTGGGATGTTCATTGATCCTTGAATTTAAATAAAGGTACTCTTATCATGGTGTTAGGCTGTGGACTTGATTAAGCTCTCGAACCCTTAATGTCTTTAAAATAGGCAAAGCTAATAAGCTCTATAAATGCCCCCGATCTCCACTTTAACCTAGAATAGGCTCTCTAAGTTCAATGGCAAAGATGCATTAGGTACTAAGAAATAACTAAATTAGGCCACCTGCTTATAAAATCAGAAGGTGTAAGCTAAAGGTATGGGATCCTAGATTAGTTGATTAAGTATTCTGACAAATTCAACTAACATATTGCTACTTCCGGGAATCACTATGGACTATTACATATCGCACGCTCAACCTTAGCCTTCAAATTAGAAAATTACATAAAGGGTGATCAAGCCTACAAGCAATTACTAACTCACGATATTTATCCTAAATCCCAAACTAACCAAGACCTACAAGTACCAATTCAAGACAAATCAACTTCATTATCACAATTTCCATCTCGTCACCCTTATAATATTTCCAAACCCCTAAGTACTTTAGCCACACATGTTCATATCAAGCCAAATAGACATTAAATAAACAAAACTCGTACTTACTCAAATAAAACCAAGGCTGAAAATTATAAACGAAGTAGTAAAAACCAAACTTCAACACTAATTTAATAGAAATAAAAACTTTTTATGCTAACAAATAACTAATCATAACACAAATTACAAAATCCAAACTAATTGCGTCAAAATGAAAATTTCAGCACACACAACTTGCACAAAAACCCAAATTAATTGAGTATAAATGTAAGAACATGCATAGTTCCTAACTATTGAGCAAAATTAATCAAAAGCCTCACAAATGAGCAAAAACCCATAACATAAACTATTAAACATTCAAATACCCAATAAATTCAAAGCTACAAAAAATGCATAAATAAAATCAAACAACCAAGATTAAAACTGGAAAGTTGTAGAGATAAACATCCATTGATATATCAGAAAGGTTCGTTGCAAAATTCATGAGTTTCAATTATAAAATCTATCAAACATTCATTCTAAATATTCTAACACATGTAAAAACGTGATTAACACTAGGAAAGTTCTAAACTGATGGAATGAATAGATTAAGATATATGAAAATAAAGCATTGAAAATGAAATAAACTAGCTAAGCATAAAGAAAATAACAAAAACTTCTATGCTCCTTCCTTCTCTCTTCTTCTTCTCTCTTCTTGAAGTTTTCCAAAAGTTGCAGATTGTGTAGCCTCTCTTTAGGTCCTCCTCTCTTTCTTTATGTAGTATATTCCATTTATGGTAAAACCTAGGATTTTCCTTTGCCTCACAAGTCCAAAAAGCCCCTAAAAAACTTAAGTTTGGAAGGTCATCTGCATCTGTCTGCGCACAGGCCATGATCGTGGCCAGTTTATCTATTCTCTATTATGATCGTGGCTAACTCCCCATGATCATGGCCCTGTGCTCAAGCTTCTGTCACGATCGTGGCTAACTCCCCATGATCATGGCCTGTGATCAAGCTTCTGCCACGATCGTGGCCCTGGATTATTTCCTAGGTCTTTTCTGATCCTCCTTCAAATACCCTTGGTAGTTTCTCCTTCATAGATGGCTCTCCAAACTTTGTGAAACTTCTTCCTTTTAGCATACATTTGTGTTCATTCCTTTAATCTATATGTAAATACAAGATGAACACAAATTGAGTATTTAAACACAACAATAGGATTGAAAAGAAATTGAAATGCATAAGAAAATATAAGATGATTCAATCCTATCAATGCTTGAATTATGAATTGGATTATTATGAATTTTGCGAGGTAAATGTGGACTCAATTAGGCATAGACATGTAGTTGGATGCCCAAATTGAGTTGTGGTTATTGGTGGATATAGAAGTGTATTTTTATTGCTAGAATTACCCTTCTTTCGAAAGGGGGATGTCCATTTCACAGGAAAGCTCTACTAAATTTTCAATAAGCTCCTTGTAAAACGTGACGTCGTTGTTTTTAAATAGAAAATAAAGCTCCTTAATATTGAGTCATGGTCTTTTTCTCGAGGTATCTAAAATTGGTTTAGGTTTTAAGTGCTAATGGTCATTCTTATTTATCATTTTATAAATCAATCGGGAGCAGAACCCTCCACTTCAAGACATTAGGCTCGGCACAAAGGAGCGCATTCTGCTTGTGAGTTAATATTCATAGTTATGAACATGCATTCTTATATTCATCATGGAAATCACCATCATTATCATATACACACATGATACTTATACATATAGATTGACACATGTATACATACTTTTGTTGTGTAATGTTATGCTTATCTTGATGTGATAATTTGGAGGATTGTTATGGTATGAGTTACCTGGTGGGCCTCATTAGGCTATACACATAGTGAGTCAATTGGTCAGGTATGGATTTGGGTTTGTATTTGATCCATTGGTGGATTCATTGATTGATATACGAGATAGTTGAGGTAGTTTAGTCGAGCTTGCTCTCGAACACCAACCGATATATGGTACATGATATGGTGGTTTAATTGTGGCAGTTCATTCGAGCTTGTTCTCAGATGACAATCATGACATAGTGAGACTGTGACAGTTCAGTTGAATGTGACTATCGGACGACAATCCACTATATTTAGACTAAATGACCTATGTGCAATAAGAGAGCCCATATAACTATAGTCTATAGGTAAGGAGTATGTCATAGGGTCATCCGCCAGTCCTCCATTATTATTTGTGATTGTGATTATGATGATGATGATTAAGTGACCTGATATTGATATGGGAAATGTATGCATGTTTATGAACAAAATCATTATGTTATGAAATTGCATTTATGGAAGTAATACATTATAAATATGTACATATATGTATCATTTGAAATACTTAGGAGTACAAAACATAATTATATTATTAATTCACTCAGCAATGTCTGACTCCCCTCAACTATTTTTCATAATCTTTTTTTCATATCTCTTCTAATAGGGTACTTCGTCGGTCTTTTTCTTCTCCAGTGATTTGATGTATATTTGTTGGTGAACTTTGACTCAAACGCCACAGTAGTCTTGTATATGTTGGATTTCTCTTGTATTAACTATCTCAATGTTTAGCATATTAAGTATTGTATATTGTTGGAACTGTTTGGTTACTATAAGTATGAGTTTGGTCATTTTGAAATCTCATCTTTATTATATATAGGGATTTGACGACATTTTAGGCTTGCTAAGGTTCTAGTAAACCTTGAATTTACTGCTCCTTTAGTTCCAATGACGGTCCAAGGCTAGGGACGTGACAATATGCATGAAGTTGGAGTTTAATATTAATAATCAAATTATAAGACCAAAAGATGATATTAATAGGACTAATGATAAATTCCACAAAATGGCTTACAAATTTCAATTTATTAATCAAATTAAAGTAGCCTTATCATTGGAGACATCATTATCAATAAGATTATAGCAACTTTAAATGAAAGTTTTAACAAAATTAAAGAAAGAATAGAAAAAAGTGTTAATTTAGCTTATAGCGTATGTTTATGAATTAAAATGAATTAAAATTTTAAATTTATCTTATAACTTATGTTAATGAATTAAAATGATTTTAAAATATAACTCTTATTAAAACTATTGATATAGCTAGGGATAATAAATATTAAAAATATTAAAACTTATTCTTACCTTTTGCCAATAAACAAACTATAAACAATTTATTATTTTTAATCAATATTTCTTCCATATACTTAATAGATGATATAAAATTATGAAATTAATAATATAGTAATAAGTCATATAACCAATTGAGTATGGGTATATAAAAGAAGAATATTCTTTAAGATTTGCAATGCCAATTTTTATACTTAGTATTGTCTCATTTATTTTATATAATTCAATAATATTAGCATAAAAAGGAAAATCAACTTGAATCATGCTTTTATATATGTTATATATAAGATATGATCTTAAATGAGAAAATAAGGTAATAAGATATTGTAGGATACTTTTCATTTTCAAATAGAATAATAAAATCCAATTTGTTCTTTTTTAATTTAGTAATCACTCAAATTACAAACTTGTTGTCCTTTTCATTCTCCTCTCGTTTTTTTTCCAGTGGAATGACAATAGATAGTAGAATGACAATATCATCCCAAACTTAACCTTGGTGTGATTCTTGATAGATATTTAAAACACATTGCTGTATCTATTTACGTAGTAGTTCATATACTTTAGAATGAGCAATGAGTATTATTAATATGAACCCAAAGGTAAACATAGAAAATATTACGACTATGGTTAACTTTGGATTTGATTAATTGTCATTTCTATTGTCTTATTTAAGAATATGAAATTATATATATATATAAATGATAATATACTTTAAAATTATTATATCATAATATTGTAGATTTTCACATAAAGAAATCAATTATATAATACAAAAATTAATTAATAATTTAATTTAAATGAGACTATAATTCGATTAATGTGGATTTTGCAATTGAGTTTCGTACCCACAAATAACTGGAGTGAAAATTAAAAGACTATTTGGTGTTGTGCTTGTCATGTTGGTGACTTGTAGGGTGGGAGTTCGAATCTTGAAGGTAACCTTTAAGATTTGGGCTCTTTGTATGGTGAGATCAGTAGGTAAGTCCAAGTTTCTGGTCAGTTGAGGTACATTCTACGATTTACATCTTCCACCAATACTAAGGACACGGGAATAAGAACTTTTAATGTTGGAGTTCAACAATTTTTTTAATTAATCGCAAGAGTCTCAGGTGATGTTGAAGCCCAAAGCGCAAAAAAGGCCCACCTAATGACAAAAGCAACAAACACATCACACACTAACACGAATGCCTTTCTCTTTCTTCTGCCATTCCCATTTCCTCATACACACAGCTCCCACAAAGTGGAGGCCATTGTTGCCAACTCAGACCCAACACACACACACACACACACACAACACACGCTCTCCCTTCTTCTCTCTAACACAATACTGTTTGATGCGCTTACTTCTTCCAAACCCAATCAAAACCCCACTCTTCCATCGCTTCAACCCCACCCAACTCCTCTCCTCCTCCTCTTCTTCTCCGAGATCGTCTTCGTTCCTCCGAATGGCGATCCCTCCAAAGCAAGTTGCCGCCTCATCCTCATCCGCCGCCGGAGAAGGACTTGCTAGTAGGTTCTGGATCAAGTCCCGAAGGGAATCTATTTTCTCTATGTACACTCCGTTCGTTTTGAGCTTGGCCTCTGGAACGCTGCCGATTGATGCCTTTAGGCATTACATCTCTCAGGATTTTCATTTCCTCAAAGCCTTCGCTCACGCGTAAGTTGCGATTCTCCACTTTCTGATCATTTATTGATGGTAGTACTTGCTTGGTGAAATTGAGAGAATGATAGATGATTGTGATTGTAAATTGTTTTCTCAATTGATTATCTAGTTAGCTAGAAAATGTTTGAGCCTGGGACGGTAAGTTGGTGCTAAAGATAAGTTCCTTACGTTGATTTGGGATGACACATAGATCGCTTAGGTAGTAGAAAAAAAATTAAAACTTATGTGTTATATTTTACTTTTTGGTTGTTGAGAAGATGCTTTATTATAAGGATATATATAGATAAATTTAGAAGTGGCTGCTCGGTAATGGGTAGAAAGGTGGTTCCTTTCCCGTAGTTTCTTGGAAGAACATCAATAACCATTATGGATTTTATACTTCGAAATAGACTGATTTTACTCGAGAAACTAAGTCTCCAAAGGCTTGCACCTGTAACTTGGCTTCTTCTCTGGTATCACTGCATACTGCTTTAGCCCGTATTTAATCATAATCATCACATGATAAAGAAGTTTTGGTTCCATGGAAGACTGGTGGCTTTAATTTTTGTACGTTTTGTGTGTGAGAGAAGCTGCTATTTCCGTTTAACTCGTGGACTTTTCTTATTCCTTCTGACATCTTTTATCCCAAGCTTTGATACAAATTATTGGGTTGGTTCTCCTTTTTGTTTCTCAGAACATGTAGTGCATGAGTGGCTATTAGTTCTAACCTGAGGGAGGAAAGCTATATAGTTTCCGCTTCTAAGTCTAAAAAAATAATATACTTTTCTAAATATTAAGATCATTTCAGTTGCTGAGTAATTCTAGGATGAAATTGAAAATAAAAAATGATACAAAAGGAGACAATTAGTTGATAAATAGTTTGTCATTTGTTTGTGAATGTCCACAAAGCCATTTCCTTCACTTTTTAACAACGATACTGGTTAGAGCTTTCAATTTTTTTTATCACTTTTCTGGCAAAAAGAGTACATAAAAACATGCCTTTTAAAAATCATCTGCTTCTCTTATTGTCATTTCTCATCAACAAACTGGAGGGCTCGATATTTAATTTGAAATAAAGTAATTTTGTTCTGAGGTGAGTTTTACTTTTGGATGTGTGGTGAAGAAATATAAACTTAATTTATCTCTCATACCTAGCCCTGTCTAAACATCAGTAGAGTTCCCTTCTTGTTTCCAAATGCCCTCTTTCTCGCTCTTAGGTTTGATATTTTGTTGAATTTTTTAGGTATGAACTGGCAGAAGAGTGTGCTGATGATGATGATGCAAAGATAGCAATCTCGGACTTGAGAAAGGGTGTGTTAGAGGAGTTAAAGATGCACGATGCATTTGTACAGGTTAGATGTAAATATGTTTCTCTCTTTGTCTCTCACTCTCTTTGCTGTCATCACCCACTTATTATAATGATTTTGGTCTATAAAAGAATGCATACCTGAACTTAATATTGATAACTGTTATTTTTCGAGAAGCTGTTTTCACATAATCTCTTTGTATAACTGATGCATATGTGCATTCTTTTGACATAGTTGAGAAATTATGGTGCTTAAGGTTCGATTTATGCAGGAATGGGGTATAGACCCTACTAAGGAGGGGACTGTAAGTACCGCTACTGTTAAATACACAGATTTTCTATTGGCCACAGCCTCTGGCAAGGTTGAAGGAGTAAAGGCTCCTGGTAAACTTGCCACCCCTTTTGAAAGGACAAAAGTTGCAGCTTACACTCTTGGTGCCATGACACCTTGCATGCGGCTGTATGCCCACATAAGTATGGAAATTAAAGCACTTACTGGTTCGGAAGAAAGCAGCCATCCTTACAAGAAATGGATTGACAATTATTCATCTGAGAGTTTTCAGGTAAACCTACTGCAAGAAACTGAATTTATGTTTTGTGTAGCCAATCTGGCTGATCACAGTCCAGGAGCAAATACATAGTATGTAAATGATGTTATTTCAGAAGTGGATTTTTGTAAAATGGTATCCTTTAAAATGTAGGCTTCAGCTCTTCAAACCGAAGATCTGCTGGATAAACTTAGTGTATCATTGACAGGCGAAGAGCTTGACATTATTGAAAAGTTGTACCACCAAGCCATGAATCTTGAAATAGAGTTCTTCAGTGCTCAGCCACTTACAAAACCAACTGTAGTTCCTCTGATAAAAGAGCATATCCCTGCAGAAGATCGCCTCGTGATATTTTCCGATTTTGATTTGACTTGTACTGTTGTTGATTCCTCTGCCATTTTGGCTGAGATTGCAATAGTAACAGCACCGAAATCTGATCAGACTCAACCTCAAAATCAAATTGCTCGTATGTCATCAGCTGATCTCAGGAATTCGTGGGGTCTCCTTTCTGGACAATACACAGAAGAGCATGAACAATGCATTGAAGGCATCATGCCTCCTGAAAAAGGTATGATCATTATTTTTTTTGGCCTCATAATACTCAATTTTTAAACTCCTCTATGGCTGATGTAAAATTTTGAGTAAGATTGTCAATAACTTAAGAGTTCTTATGACTATTATGATATTGCAGTGAACTTCAACTATCAAACTTTGTGCAAAGCACTCGAGCCTCTTTCTGACTTTGAACGAAGGGCAAACTCTAGAGTCATTGAATCTGGAGTTCTGAAAGGTTTGAATTTTGAAGACATAAAACGAGCTGGTGAACGTCTAATCCTTCGAGATGGCTGCACTAGTTTCTTTCAGAAACTTGTGAAGAATGAAAAGTTAAATGCGAACGTCCATTTTCTTTCATACTGTTGGTGTGCTGATCTAATTAGATCAGCCTTGTCATCTGGTATGGTCTAATCATTCCAGCAATAATCTTTCCCTTTGACCTTTTGTCTTTTGAGGGCAGAGAGTAAACAAACCATCTCATTGTTTGTTGTTGCCCAATGAAACTAATAAGAGATTTATCTTCTATATTCAACTATTTATGTGCTTTTATCTTGTAGCAGGAGGTTTGGATGCATTGAATGTACATGCAAATGAGTTCACTTTTGAAGAATCAATATCAACTGGTGAGATTGTAAAGAATATAGAATCTCCAGTGGACAAAGTTAAAGCTTTCAACAACATCTTGAAGAACTATGGCAATGACAGAAAGAATTTAACTGTTTATATTGGGGATTCGGTTGGGGACTTGCTTTGTCTTCTTCAGGCTGATATAGGCATTGTGATTGGATCAAGTTCAAGCCTAAGGCGAGTGGGAAGTCAATTTGGGGTGTCTTTTGTACCTTTATACCCTGGCTTAGTGAACAAACAGAAAGAGTATATTGATGGAAGCACTGTTAGATGGAAAGGGCTTTCTGGCACTCTATACACTGTTGCTAGTTGGGCTGAAATACATGCTTTTATTTTGGGGTGGTAGAATCAATTTTTTGCTCTCACATCCTCCTCTTCAGTTAGTTAGGACAAACCAAGTTATCTTCTACATATAATGGAACACAGATACGAGTCTTTGACCAATTTTATTAGTGGTCGCATATCTGCTGCTGTTTCCTCGCTATATTCTCCACGAGGAAGTCAATGTCATTCTATTGGCTGCATAATTCTGTCAACTAGGTATTCACCATCTCCCATGCTTTCGTCCTTCCCTCATTATTACTGGCGCCAATTCTGTATGAATGCATTTGATCTCAAAGAATCTTTTGTTTCAGGGTTTCGGAGACTTTTAAGCAACGTAAAGTGAAGTTCTTATGAATTTGTTTTTGTCATATTTCATATCTATATACTGCTGTTATATTTGTAATATTGGTGGATTATTGTCCCTGTTCAAAATTTGGCAGGAATGGGAAATTGGAAAAGATTGTATGTGAATTCTGAATGACACAATATTGAAAGGCTCCAAGTAACCCCTCTCCATTTTTTGTATCTTGCTACGCATACTTAATTATTAGCGGATGAATTAGGTTCTCCGGACAAATATCTTTTGGCCTCCTAATTATAGTGGTGTCAATTTTAGTTCTTTTGATTTAATTTTGTTTTCTTTCTCATCTCTTTCCCTTTTATAGTACTTGGGATACTTACCATATGTATTTGTGTATTAGGGTATATAATAAAGCAGAAGACCCTCAGAGTAGTTTGACATGTATGATTAAAAATTTGGTCATGAATTGTTAACAGTTATGGATATATCATGATTTATGACACATCAGCTCCTAAGATACATGATGTGGATGACATGCAGACATCACAAAATATAGGTTGGATCTCAACGTCAGTGGTATGACTCTTAACAAGTTTTCGTTCTTACAATAATTAAAAAGCTAATCATACATAATTTTCTTTATTTTGGAAGACATCAAATGAACAACAGACTTGAATTCCCAGGGACTTTAGTCAATTTCTTTCATTTTCCAAAAAAAAAAAAATCAAGTCAAATGAACAAGTTGCAAAATCTAAGCACTAAATAAAGCATATCCTTCTATTCCTTCTGCCAGATTAAGCAACTTGAAAATTGCAAATTTGACACCTTCTACACAACATTTGCGTGTTATCTATCTACACTTATATCTTCATATCTTTAACTTAAATGTTAAAATAATTCAATAACCTAACAAATTTTCAATTAGTGAATGGCATTCCTTTATATTTGAATTCTAAAATAATAAGAGGAATTACTTTAGAACCTCAAGTGGTGCGCCACTTGACATAATGGATGATGGATCCCAATGTTTCCACATCAACACTAAAACAATCTTATATCATGTCCTACACAAAATTCATGTGCTCTTTATTTTAACTTTTTTGTGCTGATGTGTAAAGTATGCCTTTTTATATATTTTTGATAAAATTATTAGTGTCAAAATGCATATCAACATTAAAAGTCGCGATGGAAAAGAAAAAAATTCAGGGGATCGTTTCTCTAGCGTTGCTTGCTTACGTCGGAACATACTTGAAATGAACAAAAGAAAGCATTCAATTTTGATAGAACAAACCAAAACTCCAAACTTAGAACGACAATAACCAAAACTGTTAAGGTTGGGATCACTATCCACTGGAAAAAGTGTAGTTGTTTTGCAATCTTGTTTGTTTCCAAAATTGAAATGCTTACATCTTCAGATTTTATTGCTTGATCATCAATGCAACAGAAATAAGTTAGAATTCTAATTTGTCATCTAATTTTAAGGCAAACATAGTTACGTTCGTTGTACAAAATTTTAATTTTAAGAGGATGAACAAGGAGTTAGATCTTTATTAAATCATTGTGAACTTATTTCAACTTTAATATTTAGAATACTATTTAATTTATAAGAATTCTATTTTAAATTCCAAGATATAAATGGATATTTAAAATTCTTTGAAGAAGAATTCACTATGATAAGAAATGTTTTCCTTTTCAGTTGTCTATCTAATTTGTAAGCAATAAATTTGTCTAGACATTTAAAAGAACCTTTATATAAGAACTCAAACTCTCCTGCTTATCCATGCTAGCCATTTAAAAAGGTAAAGAGTTCCTATTTTATGATTTTTATTAGAAAGATTCAATATATTCTTTTCTTGAATCAACCCATTAAAAAGATTTATTGTAAGAGATTTAATATTAATTGATATTTAAACTTTCACCTAAGTATTATCAATTCGTATTAAAAATCGTTTTAGTAATAGAAAGTAAAAAAAATGACAACCTTTTACTATTGCCAATAAAAAATTGACAACCTTTTACTATTGCCAATAATTTTTTTCATTAATATGGTATTGTTGCTGAATATCTGTACAAGTTTCACCAGTATATCTACATAAAAACTCATTAGTTTTAACATGAACGTCATTATAATCTATCTTTTTAATACTCTACTCTACATGTGATCAGAATCACCAGTTTCAAGAATTAAATCATCATTATCAAAAGGTAAAAAAAGCTTAGGCAAAGTAGAGCACTGAGCACATAACTTTAATTTTCTTTACGTGTTCGATTAAATAAGGTACAAACTCAAATCTTTGATCTTTTTTTAACAATATGTGAAAATGTTTCTTTATCTCGGCTAGATTTTGAATAAAATCATATGCATAATTTAATAGCCTAAAAAGCTTTGGACTTGTTTTATAACTTGTAATTTATTTGAAAATTGTGAAATTTTCTTAAGAATGTGAGGTTGAAGTTTAACTTCTTTATCATCTATTTCTATTCCAAGAAATTTTATCTTAGTTTGACATATCTTAGCCTTTTTCTTAGAGAGAGCAAGATCATGTTTTTTACATAAATCTACCAATGTAAGAAGATGCGTACTATGTTGTTGCATTCGTACAAGTTTGGGGGAGAAATTTGATAATTAACTTTGTTATATTATTTAAATTATTTGTTTAGCATACTTCGGTAATTCTTAATTTTTTTCATTTCGAATCTCTATCCTTTTAATATTGCCTGAAGGTACATTTTAGTCCCTATTCTTTTATTCAAAATTTATGTTAGACCTTAACATCTTTTAATCTTAAAAAGACACTAATAATTTACTAACTATGCTATTTAACTATTAGAATTTTTGTCAAGATTCCACTAGTCTTGATTATGTGACATTTTCTTAAGTTAAAGGCCCACGTTAGCCACTTTAATGATTAATGTGGACCTCCTAATTGTTTGAAATCATAAATTTATGGATTTAGGGTTTCAAACCCATGAAACCCTAAATTATAAAACTAAATTCAAGTTGTTTATTAAAGAAATGGGAAATAAATGTTAGTTTTTTTAAACTTCGTTTTCTTTTCCTAATTAATGATCATTCTTCAAGTATAAGTTTGATACAAGAATAAAGATAGGAAAGATTGAGAATTGGTACATTATTATGTCATTCTTCAAGTATAAGTTTGTACAAAAACACAAAAGAATGGTTGATGCTCACTCTATACTCTATTCAACATAAGAAACTCATATTAGGAGTAACTTACAATTCACCAAAATTAAAGAAAAGTTATCATGTAGAAAAATAATTAGAATCCCAAAAATTCCAAATCATATATAAAATACCAGCACCAAGAATGCAAGAAAGGCCATAGTAATGGCTGCAACTGAAGTGTCTTAAAAAATGTTATATATTGCTTGTCATATTCTATTTAGGTTTGAAACCTTAAATCGGCAAGTCCAATGTTGAAGACAATTTGGGGGATCTACTTCAACTACCTAAATGGCTAATATAAACCTTAAATGTAAAAATTTTCACATAAGCAAGACCAATAGAGCTTTGATAAAAATTTGGAGTTATGCTAATCTAAGAGTTAAATCACACAGTAAAATTTTAAAGTGTATTTTGTACATTCATAAATATTAGCATCTCACTTAAATTTTGGTAAGAACTTTAAGGTTTGAAACATAACTTCACCTTTGTCTTTGAATAGTTTTGATTTATTAAATTAAGTTGAAAAGTGAAGATATGATACAAGTATGAATATTTGATACTTTTCTTTACAAAAATAAGTGTCTCTTTATCTTTATGGTTGATTCAACTGATAAATATGCAATAATTAATATAAATTTAACTTTTATATAAGTTTGTAAATTAATAAGAAATTTTAACTTTCCTCTCCATTTATTTTTCTTTTTTATTATCAAACATGGCTTGATCATTCTAAAGTTTTCTTTGTTATGAAAATTAAGATCACATTATTGGGTTCATAGATTAAAATGAAAAGAGCATTTACGTTAACCATTTTGAATTCTTAAAAATCTTACCTTGATTACATTTACCAGATAATCAATATTTTTATTCATGTCTCATTTGTTTGTTAAATCAACCACAATATCTGTTACCTTATGTCTTTTCAATTAAAATTTTGAATCTTGAATATAAAGATTAGATTAATTACTTGCATAAAAATTATATTACTCTTAAAAAGTTTAAAGTAAGGTGATTAGGATCGGACTAATTTAAGTTGTAATGTTCCAAATTAAAATAACTAAAAATAAAAGGGATAAAGGAAAAAAGAAGAAAAAAGAATATACATACACACATATACACATATATATACATGTATGTGTATGTGTGTGTGTGTGTGTGTGTGTGTTGTCATGCCTTGATGAAAGAAGTATTTAAGATGAGAAGTATTTAAGATGATCTAAGGCTAAGATTCTTACAATGAGATCATAAACCCCTTTTAATAATTTAAATTGAAATTTCTTTTTTATCATACATTACCCAAGAGCCATTACATCTTATTAAAAACCCCTAATTGTGCATATTGATATATTATAAGCCTATGGAAATATTATTCCATTTTTTGGTTCAAAAGCTTGATGATGTCCTAAATACTTCGAGTGTATAGAATGAAGTCAATAAGAGAGTTATCGAATCTTGCTACATTTTGATTTTGAAGAGACTATTAAGAAGATAAGTTGCTTGCTTTGGTTTTAAAAAATTTGATAGTATAGAATACATTTTTCCTTTATTGTAAATTTGGTTTAATTCTATAAGATATAATGATTAATAGTTATTTACTAGTTGAGAATAAGGTTACGTACTACTGAACCTCCTCAGACCCTGTGTGTCAGTATGATTTCTATTAGGTGTTGTTGTTGTTGTTGTTGTTGTTCTTGTTGTATAGATAAATTGAGAAAGGGAAATGAAAAAATAAAAAGAAATATATTGAACTTGAACTATTATATACTTAAGGACAATCAATATCTTAGTGTAAAAAAGTTTGATAAAATGTAAAATATTAATATAATCTAATCTAGTTTTGTACTAAACAATACAAATATATATATATTTGAACCTAAGATAAGCTTAGAATTGAAATTTTAAATACCAATTGGAAAAGTCATAAATCATGGAAGAAGTTTGATGTAAGATATAGTGACAAAATATTTTAATAAATAATACAAGAGTACACTATATTAAGAACAAGCGAAAATAACTATCAATAGAAAACTTCATTGAATAAGACATGATCATCAATATCAAATTCATACCTTATCAATTATTTTAAGATAAAAGTAGGGATGGCATTGGGTCAAGTTGGACCAAGCTTGCCAATAGTTTTACTTGCCCGACATTTATTACCCAGGGATCATACTCAATATAAATCTTGATTAAACATAGGATTGAACTGACTTAAAACTTAGTTAAGCTTAGGATGAATGAACCAAACCTAACTAGAACCATTACCAAAATAATGTCATGTTGGTTTATAATTTCTTAACGATGTCATTTTGGTATAGGAGTTTGAGCTAGGGTATAGGTTTGCTCTTTAACTCTAGTCTGACTGAAGTTCATTCAATCTGAGCCTAGCATGTTATTCTATTTGTTTTACCATAAGTTCATAGTACAGTTGCAGTTAACATTAGTGAGTATGGCTCATTCCTGCGAGGATTGTTGATTAGTGATAGATGCATAATTGACTATACTTTTACGCCCATAATTAATGTATTTTGCTTGATATTTTATACAATTGGTACGTATTTGGTACTTAATTCGTCTCAAGTGTGTATACAGGTGATAATTGTCTTCATGGACCTAAAGGAGAGGAATTTGGATAAAAACAGGATGTAAAACAAAGAATCAACAAATCTAAAGGAATGCATGGTCGTACACTTTCCCGTGGTCGTACAATTTCGCGATATCTAATGAATTCTGATTATGCACGATCTGATGCATGGCCGTACAAGAGACCGTGCATCGAACAAAACCTAGAATTTCATATAAAAGCAACGTTTCATAGGCAAATGAAGGGGGAAGTGGCATGCATCATTTTGAGGAGTGCAGAGGCGATTCTAGAGGCAAAATGGAACTTGAGGAGTGGGAGACGCTGAGATTTTATTGAAAGATCCATTAGAACACAAGTTCAAATGTCTACACTGTTAGAATACTTAATAGAGAACAACTAGGTAGATTTAGAATTATGATTTTATTGTTTTCTATTATGTTTTTTGTATACATGTATATGATTTCGTATTTGTCGATGTATAACTAATTTTTCTGTTAGTATTAGGCTAAATGAACCATATTTGATATTGAAACATATTTTGATTATTTAGTGAATGCAATTGTGTTGTTTGATTATTGTGATCCAATTATCTTTTTATTATTGTCTATTACTGTGATTTATTAGATTTTAATTTGATTTCATACATAGCAATTAAGAAATCCCAGGTTTGAATAAATCTATGATAGTTGGAAAGAGTTGATTGCAACCTTAAAAATATGATGACATAAATCTTCCTAATTAAGGTAAAACTTAATATAGGGATTCATAATACGGTAACACAATTTTATAAAATTTAACCTGAGTAATTCAGTTAGAAATCTTAGGATTAGTTGCTAGTAGACTCAAGGTCAGCTACTAGTATACCTTAAGAGTCTCCACGGTCCAATTAATCAACAACACAATTGCGGGACAAAAGATCAATTAGTTAAGGGTTTAGGGGGATTTGACGCCTAGATACTAATTATTTGATATTGATAATAACTCGATGATTATTTTAATCGCCTAACTTTAATTTCTTTAATTCAACCACAATCAATTCTTAGGCTAAATAATAGAATAACGGTGACTACTAGAATTCACCGTCCTTATGGGATCAACCCATATTTTCTAGTACTAGCTACAGCTACATCATGCATTTGTAGTATTAAAACATTGACTACTCACAAAAAAGGTCAATCAATTAGCTATCTATGACATACAAATTTAATAAACTAGATCAAATCTTTATCGATAGTTGAATAAAGAAAAGAAAATACCTACAAATCTAAATACTAATGCAATCAATGATAAAAAATTGTACCAAACTATAAATTAACTACATTTGGGTCAGGTTCTCTTAGGGTTTTACTATATTCACTTTCACCTTTGATTAATGAATCATTCTAGCTTTTTGGATTAGTAAAAGTTCTTAACTTTGACTTTATTCTCTCTCGAGGCATATAATCCCCATTTAGAGATTAATTAATCGAAATCTCTTTTGAATATAGACATCTTAAGAATGCCTTAAATCGTTATATGAACTCTCTTGATAGATTTTACTCAAACTTAGGAAGATCTTACAACGTTTTATCAAATAGCTAATGAGTCTCTTGGTAGATTTTACCCTAACCTAGGAAGATCTTACAAATTTTTATCAAATAGCTCACGCTCATCCCTCTTTAAATACATCTCATTTCTCAAATCTCAATACCTAAATCATATGTTGAATCTTCCACTTTACTCCTTTAATGCAATTAATTATAATAGCATGACAAGAAAACTAGAATTTCACTAATAAAAGAATGAGTTAAAGTACATCATATTTTAAGTTCTACTACCTAATTCTATATCCTGATTAGTTTTTTGTTAGCCAAAGTAAAGAAAGCATTGTCTTGAATCTTGAAATCTTTCAAAGAATTGTAGAATTCCTCCTTTATCTTCAAAGAATGATGAATCACTAATCAAGATTGATGCACTTCAATTGTTCTTTAGTTAAAAAAAAGTTTTATTTTATGTCTTTTTCCATCGTTAAAAATTTGAAACCCTAATTTTTAATGAGCTTTATGACCCTATATACATGTCCATTTAGCTAGTTGTATACTCTGTATAATTCTCTAGAAATTACCATTGCTAACATGTGTTCATTCATGGGACATGTATGACACTGTGTTCTTCATATGGGATATAACACGAGACATATAGGGTACGTTGAAGAAATAGAACACTTCCATATATAGCCCTAAATATAAAAATGTACACTATGCCATGTTATACATTTCTTCTCTAAATCTTTCAAAATTACTCTTATCTCATTCCAATTCTTCTCCGATTTTGCTTCTTTTCCTTGTACAGGTAAAAATATGACTTGAAATTCTTAAATTAAGTATCAAATCTTTCAAATTCATCTAAAACACAAGTAATGTGATATGAAAATAGTGCTAAAAATAATATAAGCCTAGCATATATCAACTATTGACTTCAGTTTTCAATCCTAGATAAGAGTAAGAATTAAATGCTAGAAACATATATTCGTTAGATTTATTTTATCTTATCATCATTTGAAGGAAAATATTGAGTCATAATTTAAACAGAATTCATAATTGTATTTAGAGATAAGAATAAATTTATTGATCAAATTATCTTATCTAATTAGGAAGATAAACTCATATCTTTAGGAGATTCTTAAGGATTTGAAAGAAAATAATATTCCTTGAAACAACATGTAAGATGATTTTCTTTGAAAAGAGAATACATAATTATTTTCTTTTTCATAATGGCTTCTACTTTCTATATAATCATAAGTAGCCAACTTAATTATTTTCTTGTGAAAATATAATGGAATTTTGAGTTTAAAAGTTATGAGAACTAATTTAGTTTTCTTTTGTTCATTGTTCTTAAATATTTATATATTTTCTTCAATTTTTTAAGATAATTATTTTGTTTGATTAAATGAAGATGGCATCGTTTAATTGTCAAAATAATTATTTGCTAATTAGAATATCAAAGTCATATATGTTTAATTGTTCTAAAATTCGTAAAAAAAACATAATTTATTATTGGCAATTTTTCTATCATATATAATCTAGTTTAAATAAATTAAGCTTATGTTCTTATTAATTAGAATTAGTTTTATTTCTCTTTCTAAAAATTGTTAATAAATTAAATCATAAAAGCTTATTCAATGATATTTGTTAATAAAGAATTAACCGAAAAATTTTCTTTTGGCTAACAAAAAAATGTAGACTTAAGGAGGTTTTGGAACCGTACGAAACATATTACAAGGTATATCATAATGGTAGGCTTTTATTAATGATAGGAAGTGATTACAACGCTTGATAAGAGCTTAAGCTCTGAATATTTCCCAGGGTGCATATTTGGAATAAGTAGATGGGCTGTCTTATTTGGTACAGTTACACCATAACTGTCAGAATCGGACAACCAAGTGTCTGAAACAAGGCAACTGTTGGTCCTCTGTTAATAACTGTTGAATAACCGCTAAATCACTGGTGCTGAGTTAGTCTTGGCCCACCGTAGAGCTAAGTGACACCTGAATTATCCGGAATTATTGTATGGCATTAAAATTTGTATATCCATTGAATTGTCAAATGACGCTTTCGCAAAGCTGCCAACGACAAATTGCCACAAAGGACATAAGAGGCCAAACTGAAATTATTTAATTATTTAATTAGAAACTATTTATTTAATCAACACTCATATTATATTAAAAATTATTTTGTTGGACTTGTCTCCTAAGATTTATAGCAGCAATAGCATTTAAAATTACAATGCATCTGTTTTTATTTCTTTTCCAGAAGAAAACCAAAAATATAGTATATTAAATTATAAAAAAAACATATATGGAAATCATCTTTTCTTTTGGTGAGAAAGGGAAGAGAAAAAAAACAATCGCATGATTGAGGCGTGGAATACTGTAGCTAATGGTTTCCTTGGAGAATAACTTAGGCTGGATTAGTTGTGGAGCATACCAAACTTCTAAAGATTCTTCCACTTCGTTTGCTAAAGCTAAAAAAATTTGTAACAATCCAATGACTGTATTATTGACTTCTAACTAATGCTCCATTAGGCCTTACCTACTTTCTAATTAATGATTTGAGAAAAGACAAAGTGATTGAAGCACATTTTCGGGAGTTTTCCTAGTGGTTGTTACGGATTTCTGAAGCTGAATAAAAGACTCATCCATCGACTTGGTCAAGCTCCTTTCGGATTTCTGAAGTCGAATGAAAGACTCATCCATTGGTCAAGCTCTCCATCTTACGAGTACTTTTCCATTTCCAAACAAATTAGACAACTTGATAAGTATCGTCCAAAATAGGAGGTTAAGAAGATTAAAAATTAGCAACCTTGAAGAAGAAAGCAATTGATATGTAATTGTATTGCATTGCTTGTGTATTTTCTAAATAACTTTTACATTTATTTATATACACATTTTGTATATGATAATAACAAATAAGATATTGAAGATTACACAAGATAAATCAAATGAGATACATACAAATCAAAGAGAAAATCATATCTATACACGTGAGGTTGCATGAAGGTATGTATATGTTTATCACCCCCCCTCAAGCTCACTGTGGGTGTAAACGGTGAGCTTGCTGCAAAGGAGATAAAAAGCGGATGAAGATAATGCTTTAGTTATGATGTCTGCAACTTGATCAGATGAAGAGATATGTCAAATATAAAGAGCTTTGTTGGTCACCAGATCACGAACAAAGTGGATGCCAATCTCTATATGTTTAGTACGAGCATGAGTAATTAGATCAACAGAAAGGAAGGTGGCACCAAGATTATCACACCAGAATGTAGGTTTAATGTCAAAGAAGCCAATTCCACTCAAAATGGATTTAAGCCAACAGATTTCAGCAATGGCAAGAGCAATACTTCTATATTCGGCTTCAGTGCTTAATTTGACAATAGTAGGTTGTTTCTTAGTACTCCAAAAGATGAGGTTAGAGCCAAGAAAAATACAATAGTCGGAGGTAGAACGACGATCATCAGGACAGTTAGCCCAATCAGCATCACAGTAGGCCTGTAATGTAAGAGAAGAATTTTGGGTTAAATTTATAACTGAAGAGGGTGTAGATCGGAGGTAGTGTAGAATCTGTTTCACCGCGATCTAGTGAATGTCAATAGGACACTGTAGAAACTAAGAAATTTTATTGACAACAAATTAAATTTTAGGGCGAGTAAGGCAAAGATATTGTAGAGCACCAACAGTACTCCGATATTCAGTAGGATCGAAAAAATGAATACTGTGTTTTTTGGAAAGAGGAAGAAAGGGTGTGATTGGTGTGGGTACAGGTTTGGAGTGATCTAGGCAAGTGCGATGCAGAAGTTCTTTGATATATTTAGTTTGTGTAAGTAAAAGACCATTTGTTGTGTAGGTAGCTTCAATACCAAGGAAATAATAGATGGGTCCTAAGTCTTTGATGGAAAAGGAAGTGTTAAGATCTTGAATAAAGATGGTGTTGAATGAAGGTGAAGAACTTGTAATAAAGATATCATCAACATACACTAAAGGAATGCATTAGTGGAGGGGACATTGTGAACGAAAAGTGATGTGTCAGATTTAGTGGAGACAAAGTGAAGTTCATGAAGTGTCTGGCTGAGGCGATGGAACCAAGCACAGGGGCCCTGTTTGAGACCATAAAGAGCTTTGTGAAGGCAAAAAACATAAGAAGGATGATGTGTATCTATGAAGCCAGGAGGTTGAGTCATAAAGACTGGTTCTTGAAGAGTGCCATTAAGGAAGGCATTGTTGACATTGAGTTGAAGAATTGGACGATTTTTGGAGAGGGCAATGGTAAGAATGAGACGGATGGTAGTGAGTTTGACAATTGGACTAAAGGTATATGTATAATCTATACCAGGAGTCTGATGATATCCTTTGGCACCTAGACGAGCTTTATAGCGATCAAGAGTGCCATCGGAATTTTATTTTGCGTAAAAGACCCATTTACAACCAACAAGATTAGCATTTGGTGGTGGAGGGACAAGATTCCATGTGTTATTGCGATGAAGAGTTCAGCGATGAAGAGTTGTGAACTCATCAAGCAAGCCCTGGTGCCAATGTGGAAACTTATTGGCTTGAGTGAAAGAAGTGGGATCAAGATCATTAGGAGTCTCTAGTGGGTAGAGTAAGTAACATAATCAAAGAATGTGCGAGGAATATGAGTTTGATCACAAGTGCGAGTGACCATGGGATGATGTGGGAGTCTGATGATAGCCTTTGGCACCTAGACAAGCTTTATAGCGATTAACAGTGCTATCAGAATTTTGTTTTAAGCAAAAGACCTATTTACAACCAACAATTTTAGCATTTGATGGTGGAGGGATAAGAGTCCATGTGTTATTGCGATGAAGAGCTGTGAACTCGTCAAGCATGGCCTGGCGCCAATGTGGAAACTTATTGACTTGAGTGAAAGAAGTGGGATCAGGATCGTTAGGAGTCTCTGTGTGGGTAGAGTAAGTAACATAATCAGAGAATGTACGAGGAATATGAGTTTGATCATAAGTGCGAGTGACCATGGGATGATGTGGGAGTGCAGGTATAGAGGAAGAAGGTGGTGAGGGAGATGAGATTCTAAATGGAGGTGTAGGTAGGGGTAAGGAGATGATGAAGGAGGAAGAGTTTGAAACAGGAGAGGGAGAGGAATTAGTATAGGGAAAGTTCGTTTCAACAAAACAAATATGACGAGAAATATATATTTTAGATGTGCGATAGCCTTTGTAATTAGGACAATACTTGAGAAAGACACATTTTGTAGACTTTGGTTTAAGTTTGTCCGAACGTGTGGACCCAATGAAGGGAAAGCAGGTACACCCAAAACCCCAGAGATGAGAAAAGTTAGGTTTTGTGAGAAAAAGAGTTTCATGGGGGATTTGTTATGAAGAACAAAAGTCAGTAAGAGATTTATAAGGTAGGCATCTATAGAGAATGCTTCATACCAAAAGGCTTTAAGAAGTGAGGCATAAATAAGAAGTGTGAGACCAGTTTCACTAATGTGATGAATTTTACGTTTGACAATTTCGTTTTGTTGTAGGGTATGAGGACAAGAAATATGATAAGTAATGCCATAGGTAGTAAAAAAATTAGCGAACAGAACTTTGACAAGTTTAGGAGCTCCATCGCATTGAAAAGTTTTTATAGAGGTTGAAAAAAGGTTTTCAGATTGAGCTTTGAATGTTTGAAAGCGGGGAACGACTTGAGATTTGTGTGTTAAAGGATAAATCCATGCATATCGACTGAAATCGTCAACAAAAATAATGAAATAATGAAAGCTAGAGAAGGAAAGAGATGGAGATGGCCCCCAAATATCACAATGGATAAGTTGTAGTGGTTTAGTTGAAACATGAGAAGAGAAATGAAAGGTGTAGCACCCCAATCCAGCAAAACCCAAACCTGACATCGATGGGTGATGTCCGAGCTCGTGCCCCGATAAGGTGGTGTGCTAGACCACTCAATTACTCAGAAATCGGTATAAAATTTTTCTTTTATTTTAAACCACAATCATAAAGTGCAGAAATCCCTAATCAAAACGACCCACTTTGTTTAATAACCATTTTCAATTAACACAATACAATTGTCAGGAATTTCAATAGCCATTTGGGCCCTTTTTACAAATACAAAACCACTTTAGTTGTTTCAGAATACACATTTATACAAAA
>JANZXR010000003.1:23826796-23842551 GCA_027575705.1 Erythroxylum echinodendron
CACTTTCTCTACTTCTCATTTTCAAAAACATCACATTTAAAAACAATCATGCCCAGAAGTTGTCAATGAATGCATGTGCATTTTTTTTATGTGTAAACATTCAATAGTTATGTGCACATATACTAACATTATGCATGAGCAAGAAAATGTATTTCCTTAATCTCTCTTTGAGCTCATATGTACTGAAATTTCGAGTCCTACCCTTAATATGAGAACGGGATGTTACAAAAGGCGAGTACTTTTTCCTTGAAGACAAGAAGTACAATGTTTTATTACATGAGATTTGATATTTTAAAAAGGAGATAACCTAGAGAGTGTAGCGAGACAAGGATGACCAAGATGCTGATGCCATAATTGAGGTGGAGTAAAGGTGGTGTGGAGAGCGATCGGATTTGTGAAATGGACTGGAATTTTCAACGGGTAAAGATTATTGTGGATTGAACCCACGAGAATTGGTATCCTGGTGTGGAAATCCTTCACAGTATAACCAAAAGGATTAAATTCAATAAGACAGGAATTATCCTTAACAAAATTAGCCACAGAAAACAAATTGGCAGTAAAATTAGGAACAACTAAAATGTCATTGAGGTAAAGTGATCTAATGAGAGTAAAGAATGTGAGGTTACCAGTAGAGGAAATAGGAAGAGTTTGTCTATTACTGACAATCACTGTATTTTGAGCCATTGTACGGTGTTGAGGATTCGACAAGTTGAAGTCAGAAGTCATCTGAGTTGTAACACTAGTGTCAGGTAGCCATTCTGTAAGAGTGTTAGAAGTGATAGTTGAAGGATCATAAGATTTTGTGATGTTGAGGATAGTGAAAGTAGTGGATAAATTATTAGGGTATGTGCGGGAAGTGGGAAATTTCAATATTCAGAATATCGAAAACGACGATGTGTAGCAATATGGCCCCATTTCCAAAAAATTTGGCATTGAGGGGAAGGTTGATTGGGCTTAAAATAGGATTAGTCTTGGTTGTGATATTGGTGGTTTTGAGTGGGTCTGGGCTTGGAAGAGTGATTAAAAGAGGCTGGCCCAGGAGAGTTATGCCCAAAGGCTGAAGGCCCAATTGGCCTAGGTCTATGACCTTGTCCATTAGGGTTAAACTGGTGATAATCGCATCCTCCTCTCCTGTTTCTATAGCTATCACGTTTGAAGGTGGATAGAAAAGATGAATGGTTAGACAACGAAGTGGTGAGAGCAGTGTCCGATGATGGAGAGGAGTGAAACGAGAGGAGTCGCTGCTCGTGAATGAGGAGCTTTGCCTGAAGTTTGCCAAAATAGACGCTGGATTCGCGATGCTCCACTGTCGTGATGAAGGATTCAAAATCTACAGGTAAACCATTCAAAGTAAAAACTATAAGATCATAATATGAAATTTTATCACCGATAGCCGCTATCTCATTTGTCGTAGTTGAGGTAGTTGCAAGATATTTAGTAATCAACTGTTGTCTTTTTTGTAGGGTATGTAATTTTTGTCGGAGCAGAGAACGTTAGGAGCTAGATTGTTGTATTTAGTGTTGCTCTAGACTACGCCAGAGGTCACGAGCTGTGGTGCATCCAATGGTAAGGAGGGCAGTAGAGCTGGACAGAGAGGCGATGAGAAGACAATTGACAGTCGATCAAACTTTTCCATTTGATGTATTATGAAGACTCGACATCTGGAGGGTGTAGAACATATCCATCAACTTAGCCAATGAGATCAGAGGTGACAAGAATGGCATGAATTTGGTTACGCCAAATGAGGTAATTTGAAGAATCTAATTTTGTATTTAGGAAGTTTGTAATCTGATTGAATGGTAATGTGGGGGAAGTAAAGTCAGTCATTGGTTAATTTGGTTTGTGATGTACTAGTTTGGGGAAAAAAAAGTACGTTTTGTGTGTTGGTTTATGCTGTTTTTGTATACAGGGTAGGTGTTTGAGAAAAGAATTATTGATTATTGGGTTGAATGCGCGGCTCGATAGATGTTTTTGTGTTGATTTTTATTGTTTTCTGTATGTAGAGTAGGTGTTTGAAGAAAGGACTAAGTGAAGATTATGATAAACCGCGTCCTCATCTCTTGTTTCTGGAGCCGCCACGTCTAAAGGTGGATGGAGAGGATGAATGGCCAGACAACTAAGTGGTGAGAGCAGTGTCCAACAGTGGAGAGAAGTGAAACGAGAGGAGTCGCTGCTCGTGGATGAGGAGCTTTGCCTGGAGTTCACCAAAAGAGATGCTGGATTCACGATACTCCACTACCATGATGAAGGATTCAAAATCTACAGGTAAACCATTCAAAGTAAAAAGTATAAGATCAAAATCTGAAATTTTATCACTAATAGCCGCTAGCTCATCTGCAGTAGTTGAGATAGTCGCAAGATAATCAGTAATCTACTGTTGTCCTTTCTATAGGGTATGTAATTTTCATCAGAGCAGAGACATTTGGAGCTAGATTGTTGCATGAAGTGTTGCTCTAGACTAAGCCAGAGGTCACGAGCTGTGGTGCATTCAATGCAAGGCAGGCAGTAGAGCTGGACAGAGAGGCGATGAGAAAACAATAGATAAGTCGATCAAACTTTTTTCATTTGATGTATTCTGAAGATTTGGCACTTGGAGAGTGTAGAACAGATCCATCAACGTAGCTAATGAGATCGAAGGTGACAAGAATGACATGAATTTGGTTACGCCAAATGAGGTAATTTGAAGAATCTCATTTTGTAGTTAGAAAGTTTGTAATCTGATTGAATGGTAATGTGGGGGAAGTAAAGTCAGCCATTGGTTAATATGGTTTGTAATGTACTGGTTCTAGGAAAAAAAATATATTTTGTGTATTGGTTTCTGTTGTTTCTGTACGCAGGGTAGGTGTTTCAGAAAAGGATTATTGATTATTGGCTTGAATGTGTGGCTCGGTAGATATTTTGTGTGTTGGTTTTTGCTGTTTTTTGTATGCAGGGTAGATGTTTGAAGAAAGGACTAAGTAAAGATTGTGTCAGCAAAAAGAATGTGTCTTATGTTTGTGTTTTGGGCGAGTGTGATTGAAAGTAAACGGAATAGGTATGTGTAGCTAAAAGAAATGTATAGGCTTTGAGACCATGAAAGAATAGAAGAAGAAAGCAATTGATATGTAATTGTATTGTATTGCTTGTGTATTTTCTGAATACCTTTTACATGTATTTGTATACATATTTCATATCTGATAATAACAAATAAGATAATGAAGATTACACAAGATAAATCAAATAAGATACATACACATCAAAGAGATATCATATCTATGCAGGTGAGATTGCATGAAGATCTATATATGTTTATCAACCCTCATATTAATTTTAGAAATGTATTGGGACCATTCCTGCCTTAGTTATAGCTTAACACTTAGAGCGCGTTTGGTTCAGCTTTTGGCAGGTAGAAAAGCATTTTTTTCCACCGCAAAAGCTATTTTAAGGAAAAAATGAGTGTTTAGCTGTAAACTTCAAAAGCACTTTTGGAGTAGAAATAACTTTTTTAAAAGCTAAAATACAGCTTTTTCAAAAGCTCAAATTTGAAGCTTTTCAAAAAAGTACTTTTTAAAGTAGATTTTTTATATCAATTAATGAGCCTATTTTTTAGTCTCTTTTACCCTTATGCTTTACACATAATTCTCACAATATTCACAAACACATCTTCACGTTTATTTTGAGATTTATATAATATTATTTGAATTTTTATATGTTTTAATATTTATTTTACAAAAAAATTGGTTAGATATATTTTCATTTATATTTCATATGGTTTAAAATTATATAATAATTAATATATTTTGTTTTGCATATTGTTTAATATATTTTAAATAATATTTATATTTTAAATAATTTTATTATAAAAGAAAATATAGTTAAAATTAATAAAAGTGCTTTTTATTTTTATGTTGTCAAATAGTCTACTGTATGAAGCTCTTTTTAAAAAGCTATTTTTTAATTGATAACCAAACAGCCAATTGACTTTTTAAAAAAGCTCTTTTCAGAAAAGCTCTACTGACAAAAGCTCTATTGACAAAAACTCTACTGACATAAGCTCAACCAAACAGGCACTTAATATTGTGTAATAATTATCCTTTGCCACTAATAATCAAAACTGGGCACTACTTACAAAGCAACGCAGGACATTAAATGCATGTCCACTTTGATTTTTATATTTCAAATTAGTTCTTATCTGTTTTTTCCTCACACCTCAAATGCCTTCAAGTTTTTGCAAAGTCCTTAAAATGTTGGTCTTCTATTGTCCCATCTATTTTCTATTTTCTTAACTTGCCTTCATTACACTTCTATTTTGTATACTGTTCACTTTGCTTAACATATTTTCATATTCATAACTTAGAACAGAGGTGGTTAAAAAAAAAGGATTTTAATCGAAAGTAATCGAAAATAAACTTTTTTAGGTTGATGGAAATTTGAATCAAGTTAAAATATTTTAACTTCAATTTTTTTTATTTCAATTTGAACTCGTGTTCAGAACTTCTTGAACTTTAAGTTGATCCCGTATATATATAACGAAATTGTTTTTTGTATGTAACAAAACAAACGTTGTTTCATATATTGATAAACAAACGTTGTTTCATATATTGATGAATATTTATTTTTTTAATTTGTTAAATTTTGATTAGCTCAAAGTTAAACTGAATACTTTAATTCTTATTGAACTTCAAATTAGGGATGACAATGGAACAGCCCATGGGTCGGTCTTACTAAATTTTTTAAAAATTAAATTTGTAAATGTCTTTTTTTTTTAATTGCGTCTATCAAGTCCATGCTTAATTGAGATCTTTTGCTTAAAAATATTAAGTCTAAGATCAATCTGGACCTGATTTGACCTATAAATCAGTCTATTAAAAACATTTAAATTTAAACTCATGAATTAAGTCACTGTTTTATACTTCAAATGAAATTCAGACCGAACATTCAAGTCTGATTAAATTTTAGATTAAATAAAAAGATATTAGTTAGAACTACAACCTAATTAACGTGTTCTTGTATCTATTTAGAATTAAAATATGACGATAATTTATATTGTAAAAATTAAAAAAAACCATTTCTTTGATTACCTAATTTTTAAAAATTATACCCTTAAACCAATGTTTTCCGTTCAATCAAAAATATTGTTTTAAAACTTTAATTAATCAATCTTTGTTTAACGGACTCATCAATGATTCGTCTTATCAGATTCGCAACATGGCAGAATAGTTTACTTCCATGTAAGGAGATATTCCGCGCATATTGATACGACACACACCTGTGATGTAAGACCTCAAATGGATATATATATATATATATATATATTCATTTTAGTTCTTGTATCGTCCGTCTTGTAACAAAGAACTAGAAATCCATTCCGTTGGTATATAGCTAACCAACAACTCCGGAATGTTCACATTTCTGTCTCCTTTTGGTACAATTTCTTCTTCTTACTCGTCACATCATTGTTATAATCAATATCGTCTTCTTTTTATTCCTCTCGTTGGCTTCAAATTTACCCGAGTCAACCACTAGACAGTTGGAGTTGAGATGGAGTCATTGACAAGGTTGAGGATGGTGAGAGGAAGATTACATGAGAGCTTAATTGCAGGTACTGAATCTGCCATGGAGTTTTGGGCCAATGATATATGGAAAGGATGGTGACTTGAGGGAATGCAACCCCTCCAGGCAAGTCTAATACTTGGCTTCTAATTTTCATCGTTTTCTTTTGAGTTTTTCCTTTGTAGTCATCAGTTTGATTGCCAAGAAAATGGAAGAGACTGAGAACAGAATAAAAAGATAGAACATTGTATTCTTCTCATCAATATATTAGTAGGTTTGTTTTTCATCTGGGCAATCAAATGAAATGTCTCCTGACATTTCTTGAGTTGCTTTTGAGCACTTGAAAGTTGTAAGAGAAACCGTATTATTTGAAACATAAGAGGTCTTTTGAATCCTTTTCGGTAGAAATTTATGATATCAACAAGAAGAAGTTATGCCACAGCTGAGCTTGGCGTTTCTTATTCAATCAACTTTGTTGCTTTGCGCCGTTTGTTTTATGAGGTGTCAAGAACGCATATTCCTCTTACATAGGAATTGGCTCCCAAAAAAACAAGGTAGAAGTGCAACTTCCAGCCTGCCTGCTTTTTTAGCATTTAAGAAACGTTTAGGTGAAGTGGCTGGCTTTTCCCCTTGATTACGTCTGTGTCTGATAAATAAATCAAAGAAACTAAATTTGATGAGGACAAAGATAGGAAAAGATAACAATTTAGAGCTTGTGATTACGATGTAGGAGCCAGTGATGCTTATTTCTCGACATGGAAATGAATGTTTCAGAGCTTAAACAACATATAACTGAGAACTTAATTAGCTTGGCCTTAGCCTATTCTGTTCATAATCTAGCACATTCAAAAGCGTTAGCATTACATATAAGTTCAATGGCATTGACTGTGCAGCTTAAAGATGAGGATATGGGGGCTTTTTCTCTTCCTCCACCAGAATCCAAATTGCGATAAAATCCTTGTATTTCACGACGCGTTATAAGTACAAATTGTTCATTCGACCAGTGGGCTATTGAAAGCTGAGAATAGTTAAAATCTTTAGTTTGGAGGCTGGAGCGCAAGACATATAGATTCAAAGAGTTTGCCTTACTATATATATCATCACTTCAAGTATGGGAACTACACATATGTGCAAGTAGTTGACGATTAATACCCGATGAACGAAATTGGTATGGGGAAGTGAAAATGCGTCAGATGTTCTCTAGAGTGGTAATGCACTTCCTAGGTACCTATGATGTAGAAATTTTCAGTAAATTTCACGTCTCTCAAATAAGAGATTGAGAAATAACTTAGAAGGCAGCACCTTTTTACACAAGGTATATTATGTGGATCTAGCTTTATCTCAGGGCTCCTTTCCTATTGAACATGGAAGATATCTAAAATAATATACTTTCAATATTTTTATAAACGTATAGGATATCCCCATGGCCCTTCCACTGGAATACAGAATCTTGATAAGCAGCTTTCACTCCATTTGAAAGCCAAAGGCAATACAGGGGTGCAACATCCATGTAGCCTTTATGCAACTTTTGTGAGACTAAAAAATAGTTTTGTGAATGAAACATTGCTTTTAAGATAAAGACGATGAGTCACTAGACTTCACCTTTGATAGGCTCCTTTTCCATTCAATTATTTACTCCGGTAAGTCACTATACGTGTCTTAATCAATGGAAACTGACAAGCAACTAAAGAGGGGAAAGCTCGACATAAGTCTATCAGCTGACAATTTTCTATTGGCTAATGACTCATCAACGAAACAAAGACAAGCAAACTTGGTGGATTAGTTCATTTGACAGATCCCTATAATTAAAAGAAAAAAGTTTCAGTGTCAACACAGATCATGCTATGATTTAGTTGTCCCGCATACAGTTTTGGCCTGTAAACTTTGTACTTGCTGCGGTGGCAAAAGTTGGAAAAATTTTCAGGTTCGGTGGTGGATTGTCTTGTCAGTCAACAACTGGGACTCGGATTGGCTCCAAAACAATGCATATTTTTGTTGGCTGTCACTGACGTGTAAGGTTTATACACCGAGAAGGGCAGGGACACTCTTTGAATTGGTCTTTTAAAAACCCGTCGCTTGATTCCATTTTTCACCGCTGGCCCCCATTTACTAACAACACGGCCCGTCACGCACAGCAGCCGAAAGGAAGCTGTTCCTGGGCTGGCTGATTATATTTACAAGTTGGAATATCTAATGTCGTTCAAGTATAAGATGTACTCTTTATGATCCAAAAGTTCAGATTGTGTGTTTGAAATCTCAAATTGAAACTGTAAGCATGCATTGTGTAACAGATTATTGAAGAAAATGGGTTAGATGCTCCCCTCTTTTATGGAACTTCCATGCAAATGAACAAAGATTTACTGTCAATTTAAGCACAGTTACAGAAAGCTTACAAAGAAGAGAATCAAGCATGACACCTGCCAAAGCTGCATTGATTCAAAAGGAAATATGTTAAACTAAGTACGCAAGAGAAACAAACGAACACTCCCGGGAACACCATTCCAACTATTAAGGCAACCATACATGTCTTCTAGTGTCATTTTAACGCCAAAAGGCTTATTAAACAAGAAACCTCTCTAATACATGTTTTTTTCAGATGTTAAGTCTCATCAAGTCATCCAACTACATTTCAATTTGCCAGATATTCCATTGACATGTCAAAATCTGAAACTATACGTCAGTCCAATTGGTGGAAATTGAAGTATTCGGTAAGGGTATCAACAACGAATTGCACATCAACTTTAAAAACATGATCTATTGACCATTGGACTCAGCACAACTACAATTTGAGTCACCACTAGTGAGGGCTTTTCTAGAAGTGTGGTAAGAGAGAAGCAGGAAGGCATGATGTTCAAATGGAGCATAACTCCTATATGAACTATGACACCAGAAGTTAGATTGCAAATTACAAGCAACTGATCTGGACACGTCTAAATCTTAAGTTTGAAAAATGAAGCTCAAATTCTCAAATGGCGATGTCGAAATTTAATCAAACTGGCATTTCTCTCACCTGATACAAATTAATTGGAATGATTAGATGCATTTCTCTCATCTGATACTAACAAATAAACTTCAATAATTAGTTGACAATAGTTTAAAAATACACGTTGAAGTACATTTACATCATCCTCATAAGCTTCCTGTTAACATAAAAAATATGAGCTCCAGGTCCGTACGGGATCTCTATCCTCAAATCCTTTCAAGAATGATCTGATCGCAAGGTGCTCTGAAGCATATGTCATGAAAGATGCTAAAGCTAGGGCTCCCACAACCATCAAACCAAGCCTGTACAGACACTAGATATCATTATTCATTTTCCCTCCCTCAAAGAAGCTATATACCAAATAAGAATAAATAAATCTGCTTAAAATGAGACAATAAGAACTTCGCAAACAAAGTTGGAAACGCATATTACCTTGCAAATAGAGCAGTAATCCCAAAAATACATGGTAAAGATGGAGCAAAAACAGCCAAAACTGCCATCCCTAGCCAATAATGACATGTACCAAAATCCCTAATAGATCCTTGTCGCTGATGACCTAAGAAAAAGACGAATTAAATTTCTATCTACATATAAAGACTTGGGGAATAGAAGGCTGATAAATACCTTTCGTGGGGTCATCATCAGGAGATTCGGGATGAGGGGAAATTGATGCTGCTTGAGCTGCCACCATCCTTCCCCATAAGTGGGTAAAATGAAGAAAACCCCCAAATAAGAGAGAGAACATCGTGAAAGTCCACTCATAGAGTAAAAGCAAGCCAGTCCATGGCATCACTTGACGAGGCACAAGTGCAAGACTAAAAGCAAGGGACAGGAAAGCTGCCATAAAACAAGTAAATACGGAAAGTACACCCAAGTATGTTGGCACCTTAGACTGTGCAGCACTAGAGAACTGCTTTGGAGTTAAAAAATAAAAAAGGTTCATGTATAAGTATACCAAATAGCCATAGATAAACAAACATCATCAGCATGAATAACCAGCCCCACCAAAATGGAATACAAGAGAGAACTCACTCTATGGGGTGAATTAAATGCAGAAGATGAGGAAATGCCAGAATAATTAATTGCTCCATGGGATATGATTATGTAGTACAGACGCCTGAAATGATCACAAGGAGAGCTTCTGCAGAATGTCTGTGTCTGCAAAGTAGGAAATGTATCAATATCAAAGAGATGATATACTCATAAGCTCATTCTCAATATGGAGGAAGAACAGTGTCTTCTAACCTGTAGCAAAGAACGACGATAACAAAACAGTACAGTACATAAAGGCAATAAGAACAGAAGAATGATGAGACAGGTATCCTTTCGATTTCCACCACCAAAAGTTCCAGGAAGGGATTCCTCAAGCTGTTCCCTAACTCTCTGGAGCATTATCAAGAAAAGCACTGTGATTTCATATCTTTTATCACCCAACTTTCCACTGAAAGGCATGAAAACAATGAAAACAATAACATAGAATTTCATCTTTCCAACAACAATGCCCATAAATTGCAATGGCTCCTCTTATGACCAACCTGTGAGGTAATACACAGCAGACACCCATACAGCAGCCACTACTCTAGCCAAAAGTGAACTAACATGGCAAACCATCGTACTATCCACATACCAAAGGAAAATGAAACTGCAGACACAAGAGATTCCCCACCCACCTCCAAACCAAATTTCCACCAACAAGAAAAAGAATAAAAAATAAATATGAGAGGATCAAAGGAAAGTATACATAAATGAAAAAGATAAAGGAAAAAGAACCAAACAACAGTAGGTTCTAAGGATAAAAAAATTGTTATATCTATTAGTTAAGTACCTGCCAGACATCAACTGGTTTTAAAAGCCAAGACGTCCACCAGTCCCAAGGTTTAAGAGGTCCAAGGGTGTAGTGTATGACCCGGAGTTCACTCTCATCTACCATCCACTGCACATAGAGATCACAGAAAAGCAAGAGATTTAATCAACTACTAGAAGTCGTGAATCGTCAAGCATTAAATCAAAAGCAGCCTCAAGAAATTAAAGAGAGTACTAGCTATCACTCTTAGAACCATACAATAAGAGCAACCATGTAAAGCAAACTGGCAAGTTGCTTACTCAAGTTAGTTCTGATTGTTGAAATACTGTTTATACCCTTAAGTATTATGGTCCAAAAAGATACAGAAACTAAGATCAAAAATCAAAGTTGAAGTTCATTCCCATGAAAATACCCAAACAGATATACTGACTGTCAAATGTACATATATAACAACCACTTGTTTGTTTTATTCATATACATCTGATGTAAGATCAAGGTTAGGGCAGCAAGTTTTAAAAATTAGGGCTATGTAAGGTTTGATTCTGGTTGGAACAATTAGGGTTCACAGCAAAACCTCCCTCGATATTAAATTATGAACAAGAAAGCAGCCGTCCAGGTCCAGCAAACTCCTATTCATACTAGTCTTGACAGAAATCATATTCATAATAAGAAAAACAAGTTCAAGCTTCTAATAGAAAACCCATAACATCAATTACTACTAGATTTAACAGGAAAGTAACCAAAAAAGTAGTGGAAAACAAAATGGGTTGTGCACATTCCTAAAATAAACAGGGAAACACTACTAAATTTTAAATAAATAAGATAACAGAATAAAACTAATTAAGGCTTGTGGATGCTCCTCTGTTAACTTTTCAGAAATTCCAAATGTTGAGACACTATTAACACCTTCAAACTTATGGTTTCTGAAGCTATAGAAACAAAAATCAAAATTGAGGTCTTCTCAGGAAAATAAGCAATAATAAGAAGAGACATGCCTTTAAGTGTCACATCTTCTATATTCATATATACATGCATGTACATTTTACCTTGTTGGCGAGCATATAAAGACCAACATCTGCATTATAAAGTGTAGATAGTCGCTCCATTTCAGGAACAGGCCTAGATTGAAAGACTTCATCGGGTATATTAGGCTGAAATAAATGTGCATTTGGGAAGTCGGGGTAATATGAATTCAGGAATCCCTGATCTCCTGTTAGTATAAACAGAGGAAAGAAGAGAATAAAAAAAGTATAAAGTTCACTGACTCAAGGACAATAATTCATTTATTTATCACTTCATTTTATGCAAATGATCCACTAAACCTTGATAGTTAATTTCGATGCTATTTAAATATTTTGTATAGCAGTTAAAAAAATCCAACACTCAGTGCCAAGCAAAAACAGTTATAGGTCTTATTGAGAAACACTGATGATTTATTTTCCAAAAAGACAACTTGTATCTTGGAAAAATAGTCATTCAAAGCAGAAAAATCATTAGAAGCAAAGACACCTCCTTACACACACACAAAGAAATAATTCACCTCCAGTGTATGACTGCAATGTGTTTACTTTGGTCATCATGTCATTGAAAACAGCATGAGATGGCTCCACTACCATAACTCCAGAGTTCAACCTTTCTGAATGCTTCAGATTAGCACAGAATTTTCCGCATTTAAAAAGATCATCAATATTTTTGACCACGATTGTATCTGCATCAAGATATACAACTGCCCAAAAGACCAGTCTCAGTGTTTCATCAAGGATGAAACGAAAGTGCACACAACCTTAAAAATTTGAATGCAAGCATGTCATATAAAAGTGCATACAACCTTAAGACTAATTGTTTCATCAAGGTTGAAAATAACAACCTTTTCTGTAGTTGGTCATGTTAAAGATTTTAAGCTTGGTATAAACACCCCAAAACCTCTTCGGACGAACATGATTAGGGTTTGCCAGTAAGCTAATCTTCTCCACTATCCACCCATCAGCCTGCATAAATGGTTTTTCTTTTTTGCTGTGAAGTGAATTTTCATTTTCCAAAAAAAAAAAGAAAAAGACAGAGAGAATGAGACGAGAGACCTGGAGAAGAGATATGGAGAAATGAGAGACACCATCAGAGACCAAAACAACCATGTCCTTGTTGGATCCACTATCCCTAATCGACTTCCCCAAAACCCTAACTCCCAATACAAACTCATCTCCATACAACAACGTCACGTAGGCCTCCTCTGTTCTCTGCGATTTAACTGCTACTCCACGTTGAATCCACACCAAGGACATCACTATGAACGCAGCGCCTAATTTTGGCAACCTCATCATATAAATAAATAAAGAGAGAAATTTGGGCTATTTTCCGAGAAAGTGAAGGACAGTTTGGTAGAGAAAATGGGCGTTCGTTTATGTCCGACGATACTTGGGGGTGGCCGGTCCGGTTCCGGGGATGAAAAGCTTAACGTAATTACGGCTAACATTTAGCAAAATTACATAATATTTTTATATAATTTTTGAACAGTAAATAAGTGATCACATTTTCAAATATATAATCACTATGTAAAAGTGATCCGGAAATCATACCAAGACCATGAGTCACATAATCCCTCTAAAATCCATCATTCTAGATTAATTCATATAAAGAATTTGTTAATCTCAATCGTATAGAAATAAAAATGAACTGAGACACTGACAAATGGTGATAATATTAATTAAAAAAATTAAAAACATATAATTGGATCTTAATAAAATTGAAGAATAAATTAAGTTTAATTGAAATTACTATACTATCTCTCTCGGGTTTCATTTTCAATTCTTTATATTGAAAGATATAACATTAAAATTAAATGAAAAATAGAAAATCAAAATAAACGTGATGAAATCCCTTTTAATATTCATGGAATTCACTTTAAATCAATGAAAATTTACTTCAAATACTTCTCTTTGCTTGTTCTTCATACTCTCTGTATGGTCTAGGTCATTTAGTTACGCCTTATGATCCTCCTTTCTTTTATGCCCTTCAGTTTTACCTACTATAGTTCGAAAATTAAGTTCTCAGGTGGAACATGGGTAAGTACATGACTGTTTACTTTAAAAAAATATGAGATTCAAATACGAAGCAAACATATGCATAAACACGGGCTACAAATGTGAACATGGAATCATCATCATACAATACGGGCATGTACCTCTTAACTACTGACATGTAACATACCAACACATCACAAACTCTTCAAACACAATTATGTAAGCTGGAAATTTAGAAATAATAAATAACATAGGCAACTACACGAACATGTATTTAGCTATGTACTTTTCCTGCAGCTTCATATTTTGATTAAAACAGCTCTAAGTCGCCCCAAACTTGCCTAAATTTGTCCCTTTGGCTTCAAATAAGTGAACTATGATCGAAAATCAAAATATGAATGAATTAAATACCAAAAATAAGAAAACCACTTAAATAAACAAATGAAATGCACTAAATATAAATATAAAATATAAACAATTAAGCATTTATCAAAATCTCCCACACGTAAGCATTTGGTTGTCCTCATATAAATCAATTTCATTTCTCTCAACTTAATGATAAGCAACTCTATGAAAGAATTAAACGCATCAAAGATATCAATCAAGATTCTCCATTATTCATTCAATAGAAAAGTTCATTGAATTATTAGGTACATAGTTACTTCCATCAAATTATAAATAAATCTACTTCACTTCATAATTCTTTATAATTTCAACTCATGAACATACGTGAGAAAAAAATGATAAACCTTTAAACATTTTTATATCCCTTAAAAAATAAAACACTAAATTTAAACAACATAGCAGTATTTAAAAGCTTGTTTGAAAACTCAGATACCTTTTAAGGCAAAAGTAAATGCCTTGTCATGAATACTCTCAGTTACTCTACTATGTCACTATCTTAAATAGCTACTAGTGCCACTTTTTAACTTCGACCTGTTCATTGGTGCAAAGACAGTAGAGATGCTCATTAATCATATATTATTATTATTTTCTTTCTTTTTTCTTTTTTTATTTTTACATGTCAACTAATGAAAATGCTTAAAAAGAATTCATGTTTAACTCAATGCATATACAAATTATACACAAAGTATAATAATGCAATCAAGTATCCATTCTCAAAATTAATGAACTAAATTAGATCAACTTAATCATTAGAACTTATAATTATTTGCTTAAACAAATCAAAAATAAAAAATTACAATCACAATCATAACTAAACTCATGTTGAATCATCTTGATCAACGTTTCTTTTAAAAAAAGTTCCCAAATTATCCACTATTAAGCTAATTATAACAAAATTAAAATGCTTGATTGCTAAGTCCCTCCGTCACACTTAAGTTGTACATTGTCTGCCAAGCATGTAAGAATAATACAAATATAAAAAATAATAGGAGAAGGTAAGGATAACTAGTGCTCCCCTAATAGAAAATTTATTTGCCTTATTCACCGATATTAACATCTGTCTAGTGCCTGTGAAATCTTTTATAAGCTAATGCTTCAAGATAATGTTGCCTTTATAGCTTGTGAAACTCCATCAAATCTCAACTTACAAAATTAGAACCACAAGACTAAAACTATATGAAAAAATTAAATTACTAATGCGAATCCTATAAACTACTCATTCAAAACAAAAATAACTAATTATTAGGTTGCCTCCTTATAAGCACTTCTTTACAAGTCTTTTAGATAGAATTCTATGTAAGCACTTCACTTAACTTGAATCTATAATTAATGGCTAAGTTCCATCTATGTTCATAAATACGAGTTTATTAGCCCATAAATATGTTAAGTTAAAAGGACTTTATGATGATTAATTTTGATGACAATCAAATAATAATAATGTTAGAAACAAGTAAATGTTTTTAACAAGTATGTTAAGTGTGCAGACAAAAGTACAGAACACAGACGCAGAAGGAAACATAGACGCAAAGACAAAAAGATGCAAAGTCGAAATATAGACGTAAACACAACACAGACGCAGACGTAAATACCACATAGACGCAAAGTCAAAATATAGACGCAGACACAGACGCAAAATCAAAACACAGACGTAGACGCAAAGGCAACACAGACGCAAAGAAGACATAGACGATACTATGAAGATACATTGGCACGTCAGAACAGTTATTTAATTAGAGTTAGTTACAGAACTCAACTAAATGACGGTTATTAAGAATCAAGAAGCGGTTATCAAAGATTAAGAAGCAGTTAGAGACGAAGGCTATAAATACTAGTCGTAGTCGAATATGTTATAATGTTAGAGAAAATTCTTGCAAATCTTATGATTTAGAAATCAGTGATTTTTGAGCGTTCAATGCTTACTTAGAAAAGAGAAATTTTGTAGTGCGATACGAAGAGAGCTAACCCTACTGTAACAAAAGCTCACAATCTTTTTCTAGTGAGAGAAAGAAAAGGC
>JANZXR010000003.1:23850777-23861316 GCA_027575705.1 Erythroxylum echinodendron
TTTTTTAATGAGAACCCATTTCTAGAACTTTAAATACAATATGTAATAGTCGTGTTTGAATTCATTTGTAGCAACTAATGGTATTTTATCATTATGGATGACATAACCTAGGTTAAATAATTCGAGCTTATGTGATTATGGTTTAGGTTGGTACGCTTTTCTAACTCATAAAGCAGCTGTCTGATTAAACTTAAAAAGCTTGTTCTAGGTTATTAGATAGATAGGGTTAATTAAAAAGCTCTTCTTAATTAACTTACAAAAATTTCAAGTGAAGATGATACAAAATAAAAAAAAATCCAGAAGTTGAGAGGAAGTGAGAGGATTCAATTGAGAGGAGCAAAGGATAGTGAGAAGGCTGCAGAAACACCAAATGAGCTGGAGTGATTCAGCTCTTACTTTTCTAGATATCTTCATCCATTATTGACACATGTCACACATGAAGGTAAGCTACTTGTCCTTCAATAAAGCCATCTATATGTCTTCATGTGTGGCTGCCAAATGTCATAATTTAATTAGAACACTTATCACTCAACCAAGGTTGCCAAATGCCAATGCATTGGCCATGTCAAATGTCACTAAATCATAGGCTTAGTCATACTAATTTTCATGTACCAACTTGTCTTGCCACTTGACAATTTTCCTAGTCCAAATGTACATTTTATGTTAATTAATTCTAATTCACTAACTATGATCCATTAAACCAAAATTCAAGTCATATGCAATTTACAAATCATATCACAATTTTTAATACCTATCATACATGTACTATCATGAACATATGGCATTCGAATTAGGGTACGATTTGGGGCCTTACAGTTAGGGACCCAGTCATCAGTTTAATCTCGGCCTACACTTAATTAAGCATACTTCATTGACTCTTAGCAACTATTAATCGTAGGTTAATAGCAAGCTCTATTTCCCTTAGGTCATGTTTAATTAGAAAGAGCTTGTTAATTAAACCTAACTATCGAACAACCTAAAACAAGCTCTCTAGATTTAATTAGACAACCACATTTGAGTTAGGAAAATAGATTAATCTAGGCAACAACCACACAAGCTTAGGTCATTTAACCTAGGCTATGTTATCTCTAATGATTAAAAACATTAATTGCCATAAATGAATTGGAAAAATAATGATTACATAATGTATTCGATTCTAGTAATAGATTCATACATAAAAACAATCAAATGGAGCATTCAACCTTTCTTACACAATACCCAATTCACTAAACACAAGATAACATAATCAATCCCTAAAGAGACTAAAAATAACAAATATAATGAAAAATAGGCTTAACCAGGTTCTTCAGGATAGACGTCACCTCCGAACCAGCGTCGAAATGTGTAGCCTTCTATGGGCCTCCAAAGGATGAGAGGTTTGCCCCTCTTCTTCATTAAAAATAAGACCTCACACTCTCTAGACAACTCTTTAAAACCTTTTTCCGAAACCCCTAAACAATTTTCCAAACCTTTCATAACATTATTTCATCGTAACTTGTTCTTTTTATACTTAAAACGTAGGGTTTTCTGGGTGAGGTGGTAGCATGTAATAGGTGTGAGATGGGTTGTCATGCCTATGACACTAGTGTCACACCCATGACAAGTGTGTCATGTAACAAAATATGAAGATCCAATATTCCACTACTTTTTTATCTTATGTATGGAAGCATTGTTAAGACTAGTAACACATAACATTTCCTTAAATTTATGTTTTGGTTATCATAACAAATGTAAGAAGGTTATGTTTAGTCAATTTGTCATCTGCAAGTGACAACGTATTATTCTGTTAGGAATAAGATAGGTTAGTTTATATATTCATTACTTCCTTAACCATGTTTAATGAGCTCGTAGGGTTAGATGTGAACTATAATAAGAGCTAATTATTCATATCCTTGAGCGTTAAGGATGATGTTGAATGGAGTTCTAAAATATCAAGACTTCAAATCAAAGAACTACCTTTTACTTACCTAAGACTATAGGTCTCCATAGAAAGACTTATGTATAGAGATTACATTCCTTTAATGTAAAAGCCACAAATAAGACTTAGCCACTAGTGAAGAAAAGGCTTATCCTAATATGGGTAGGTTGACGATGACAAAATTTATCCTAAATTCCCTTTATATGTACTAGTTTGTATATATGGTTCTTTTTAAAGGCATAGTTAAATTAATGGAAAGAATAATAAGAGTATTCCTAGGGGAGGCAAAAAAGAGAGGAAAGTCATGTCTAAAATAAAGTGGAAAGAGGCCTTCAAACCTTTGGAGGAAGGTGGCTTAGGCATTACCCTTATAAGCCTTAGTAATAAAATTCTTATTGCGAAAAGATTATGGAGATTACTAGAGGGAATATAAACTCTATGGATTATGTGGATCTATACTTATTTCCTTAAAGGTAGGAGTTTATGGGAAATGCATCATAAGACAAAGTACTCACTTAGATAACAAAGTGAAAAGAAGTCGTAACTTAATCCTTCAAATGCAAGATAGGGAATAAGAAGAGAGCTTCCTTGTACTATGATAATTGGAGTAAGGAGGGACCCTTAGATTAATCTAACCTTCAAATGTATATGTCAAATAAATGCTTAAAGAATGCAAAAGTCAAGGAATGGATTACTAGGAATCATTGAACTAACTTCCCACCTTAGCTTAATCAAGTAATTTATTACTATGATCATGATATTGGAGTAAGGATAATTATATTAGGTTGCAACACTATATAGGTAAATTCAATAACAAAATTTTTTGGGACTTTATAAGAGTAAATGGAGAAAAAGTGAACTAGCATAAGATCATATGGAGAAAGAGCTTTGCTTCCAAGTTTCCTACCTATTAATGGAGCTGGCACGAGATCATATAGAGTAATAAATTAAATATTAAAAATTTAACCATAAAGGACATGGTGAATTTTGAATATCCAAAACACCTACTCACAGTTCAAAAGTAAAAGGGAGAGTGAAACTCACTTATTTTTCAAACAAAACTATACTGAGTAGATATAAGACAATTTCAAGACAGACTCTCCATCTGTAGGAAGTTTTTGGCTATACAAGTATAATTAGGTGGCTGTAAGAACGAAGAGGTAGACTCCACTATAGTCAATTTGGGATCATGCATGTACAAGATATATTAAGAGAGGAACTACAGATGCTTTCAAAGGGTAGAGATCACTAAATAAAGATTAATAATGGAAGCTAAACAATAGAGCAAAAAACATTCTAACAATATCCAAGGACCAGGTTAGTAAGTAGAGATCAACAATCCTCTAATGAGGACCTAATGAGCAAAAACTTTAGAAAAGCATGATGAAAGGAATTAAACAATCCATTTAGTGACTAAAAGTCCTACATAAAGCTGCAGAAAACAATCTCCAAATGAGAAAGGAGTAGGAATGAAATGAATTGGAAGACAGAAGTCTTTTTGGCTATAGTTTGTGAATATTTCGTGTCTGTATCTTAAACCATCAAAAGTTTTTAATACAATTTAACATTTTCAAAAATATAATTAAAAATTCCATGAATAGTTACATTACACCATGATTGTAAGTTGCACCGTTATGGTTAAGAGAGAATAAGAGAAATAGTAATACGAGAGGGAGAGAAAGAAAATGAGATGTAAAGAGAAAAAGAAAGAGAGAGGGAGAGAGGAAAAGAAAAGAAAAGAAAAAAAAGTAAATAGAAGAAAAAGTAAGAAGAGATGTAAAGAGAAAAATAAAGAGAGAGGAAGAGAGGGAAAGAAAAGAAAAGCAAATAGACTCTTTAACTTCAATTATTATTGTCACAAAAATAATTAGACTTTCTTTTTCATAATGTCTATTCACTGTTAAAATTTTATAAAAATTAATTACATCGAACTTCTTTATAGTTTGCATTTTTTTGCTTTAGTCTTTGATTTTCAAAAATTACCATATAATTTTACAAGATTTGATTTTTTTTAACATGTACCCCTTAATATTATTCTCTATTTAAAAACTTAGCAAAGAATGGACAAATGAAATTGTATTACTTAATTAGGTATTATGTAACATAGTACTTGTTATGACTGTGCGATATAATACACAATCTTGGTTGTTATTGTTTCCTAAAGTTATGACGTTATATCTATAATCAAGGCAAACTCGTTTGAATATGATGTCTCTCAAATCATGTTGATGTCATATGCTTTGAGACCAAAAATTTGATAGTTGTTATGCTATGTAGCATCTAATTATGCTATACAATGTTGTTACCCATTTTTTGTTAAAAACTTAATGAAGAATGATGCCAAAAGATACGAGTGAAACAGAAACTATACTATAGAAAAGTATATGATAATTTTTAAAAATTAGGGACTAAAGTGAAATGAGTCTAATTACATAGTGGTCCAGTATAATTATCCCAATCAATAATAATCAGGTTCTTTCCAGAAAATTAATTTAAAGTATCTAATTTTTCACAATCTCCTAAGAAAAGATGTGAATTTTATACCGTACCAACAGATACTGGCAGGAAAACGGTACGAAATCTCCTTCTTTGATACTTCACCTACTGCCTAGTATTTAAAATATTGGCTAAACACTAATCAGTACAGTAAATTTTAACCATTTCAGGGACTATATTGCAACAAACTTTAACAAAACACCAACCCCCTGGAGACTCTCTCCCCCTCACAATTTCATTCGATTTTTCTCTCTCCCTCTCAACGTTCTCGGTTCTCCTATTGATCTCTGATTGTCGTCGCTGTCCTAGGTCTCCCTTTGGCCACCATTGCAATGTCACCCCCCCCCCCATTGCATCTACTGGCTGTCGGTCTGCCTCTCCACCATGCCTCCCCGCTTGTTGGTCTGCCTCTCCATCGAACTCTCCCTCCTCACAGTGTGTGGCCCTTACTATGTTGCTCTCCTCCACCATCGCTACCGCTGCTTGCTAAAACTAGAAATTTTCAGATCTGATTTTGACCCAATTATTGGACCGATCTCGACCTATTAAACCAAATTGGAATTCTTTTTTTTAGGTGTGTTTTGAATTATCCTTTTTCTACTCCTGAATTGGATTTGAATAATGTTTTGGTTGTGTTGTGTAATATGGAATTTGTGTTGGAATTGTTGGAATTTTTATGTGAGTTGAGTTTTGAGAAATTTGAGTTTAAATTTTGAAAGCTAAAAATATGCAATGATGGTTAAATCCAAAGGCTATGTAAGTAATTTCTTAACCTAATAAAATGAAATGCCAAAATTTTCTTCGTGTGATGAAATTCGTAAAGAACAACCAAACATATTTAACCAAATTAGTTCCTAGATCTGCAATTAGAGGTGAAAAACAATTTGTTTCTTATAAATATTGTATCAACTTTGATCCCACTTTCTCCACTATGCCAAGATTTGTATAACTTGCACTAGAAGTTAGTTAATGTCATAATGTAACATAGACTATACTACAGAAACTTCATTCAATTTACATTGCTATAATTAAATCAAACTAAAAGGTGAAATCTTACTTATATTAATATACATCAAAATCACACCTTAAGGTCAATGTCCTAATGTTTCTTTTGATTTGTTTGACTATTTTGGTCTGTTCTTTTTATATCCAATGAACATATTTATTTTTTAACGTATCACATAATAGTTGACATAATCTATTTCATAACATAGGTTATGCTTCCTAAAAAATTTTGAAATCATTTTCTGTCTATGAATTGAACAAGGAATTTATTCTTATATTTGAAAGTTCTTTTAATAATTGTTAATATAGCTTGTTGAATATAGTATCCTAAAAATCTATTTCTTTTCTGGAAAAAAGATTAAATTTTGAATGATCTTTTTATATTAATTGTGATTATTATTTATATATGAAATATTTGACAATTAATGTTAATAAAAATAAATAAATTATTGTATTTTAAATTGTTATTATTATGATATTTGGAGACATGGTTAATGTAAAATTATACAGTACAATATATTAATAAATTATTTTGCAATTTTTAAAAAATTCAAGGACTACTTCATAAATTTAAAAAATTGTCCGAAATGATACTTGTTATTAATTAATATCGGTATAGTATCGTACTAGAACTCAATCCGATATCAAAATTGATACAATAATCACAACATTGCCACCAAATAGTTGCGCAGAAGATCGTCATGCCATGGAAAAGCAGCTTCCATTATTTGGAAGTTGACTAGTAGACGCACACAACGATGATATATTGTGATAGGAGACACAGACTTATACCTTAATTTTGACCACAAGCCTTTACTATGAATTGTCGTTAGATTTCTACAATAACATACTTAAAATTAAGCTTCGCTGTTATATGCACTTGCATTTTGATTGAATGTGTGATTCATGCGTCGTATTTGGATTAGAATGCACTAAATAGTGTTTGGATTAGAAATACACTCTGAATGGTTTAACTAACCATTCAAGGAACATTAAAACAAGAGTCGCTTGACACTACTACTGCCACTTTCCATCAGTTTTCTCCCAATACGGTATGCTGCATATGCGTCGATGGTGGCACATTCGATCTGTTCAGAGCTCAGGTTTTGATCAAACCAATTTGACCATAAAGCTGCAAAAGGCTTCTGCTCAAATTTTGTTGACAGTATTTTGTTTGCCAAGTCCCTTGCACTGAGAGCTGCAAAGCGAGGTTGATCATAGACTCTAGCAGCCATCTCACTCACATCAACCACATTCCTGATAACAGTTCCATGAACCTCTTTAAGCTTTTGAAGATCTTCCTTGATATGAACGCCTGCAAAAATGATGTCCTTGATAGATAGAAAACGTTTCAGAGACGCAGACATGGAGCTAGGACTAAGCCTTATCAGGACACAACCAATTTTGGTGCACAAAGTCAGGATTGCAATGTGGTGTTCTACCCTCCTCGGAATCGGATGCTGCTCTGTCTTGTCGGAATGAGAACTTGAATTAGAATAAGGTTCAATGTTTCTTCCAGAGCTACTTCCTGATCTGCTTGGACTTCCTCTAAATCCCCACTCCACTCCAAAACCAACAACCATGTCGCCAACTTTTAGCATGTCCTGAAGCAGAACGTAGAGGCAAAGGTGTGAATCCTCATCAGACACCACTTCAGTCACAATTGTTGAGCCATCATTCAATGTGATCTGAGGTCCACGCAATGTCTCCATGATTCTGCAGAACTTCTTTGCAAGTGAATCGGATGGTAGGCAGTAAAATCAGTGATCGTTTATTCTCGAGTGTTGAACCCTATATGCTCTTTGATCTTGGTGAAATTCCCGAGGCCAGTAACCACTAGATCACGAGAAGTTGAGCAAATTTTGGAAGAAGATCAGTAACACCGCAACATATTTTCTCTACTTCCTAGTCTCGTATCTTGTGCCAATCAAGAGACATTTCAAATTCAATCAATTGGAGATAATAGTTGGAAAAGAAATCTAGTTCCACACAAACATGAGATTCTGTCGTGCTACAAGCCGATAGATACAATTATCCAAGATGTTTGATCCAAAGCAACAAATTCAGCCAATTCTATGTTCTTAAGTTTCAAGGGAAGTGAAAAAGAAGCAGCAAAAGAACTGAGGAAACAACTGTTCACAACATATTTACTTGCAGTAGTAATGCAACCAAAGAAACCTAACCAAGTATTTTGTCCTTCTCTACAACGTATTGACACGACCAAAGAAGAAAATATGTGGAACATCTAACAATTATAATTAACGGATCCTATATGGATCTGAAACATGAATGCACGAAAAAATAGATTGCCATTAAATAAGAATCTGGCAAGAAAAATGATGCGAATAGGTTGTGAACAAGAAATTTTGGCTGCGAAAAGTGAAAAGTGAAAAGTGAAAATCACAACAATAACTTTTATAAACCGAAGTCTATGAAGCGAAATTACTTGCAAGATACATGTTCTGATACGAACACTACAACATATTGACACATCAATTCAGATCACATTAAAAGAGCAAATAAAAGCATCCAAAAACTTTAACATGATTGAAATGAGTTGTAACAACATTGTACAGCTACCATTATGTTAAAAGCAGCGATGTCTACGACAAACAAATATTGCACATAAAGATATAATGAAACCACTCCCAAAATTATAATAGAAAATTTTAAACATCCTTTTAGATGAACAAGAGATCGGATACTCACAAAGAATCCTTGTAGCTTTTAAATAGCTTCCTTATGTTCATGTTTTGCATATTAGCTCAAGAATATACAAGTCAAAGGAAAATAGCACTAACCTAGGACATTTTACTATATTAAAGTTGCCGTACAACTAATTTTGCTATATTTGGGTGCATTAGGCTGTTTTTTGTTACGTTGAAAGTGAATAGATAAACACGTTTTGAAACATGTAATATTATGTTCACACACAGATGAACCTCATTTTTCAGTTTTTTAAATAAATAATTAAATAAATTAGGATGTGTTGCAAGAGTTACAAGGATAAAAAAGCTAAAAGCACAGGGCAGCTCGCTAGGGAAACAAATAACCACGATTAAAGCTTTATTGTTAGGTAACAAGATAAAGAAAATAACTTGTTTCTTGGTCCCTGGCTTTGCATCTTCATAAGTTGGGGATAGAGGTTCTTTTATGCAACTAGTATCCGTCAAATGCACATGAAGTACAAAATCAGGTGTTAATTAACTTGGATGATATAATATTGTAGCTTCGACTCTATGAACACAATAGAATTCAGGGGCCTCCCTGATATGCATTACACCATTGCTGTTAAGCATAGTTATGGCATTGAAATGCCCCAATTTTTCACTATGTTATTGTTGCAATATTACACGTTACTCTCTTATCAACTATTTTCTTTTGGAAAAGTTAAATTGTAATTAATTAATGAAATAATAACAAAGGAGTGGTTTACATCCAAAAAGACAATAAAACAAGCCCCTTCTGAAGCGAACAACGTCGCATGATATAAAGACTAAAAGCCTACGTTAACACTTCAGGAAAAGACGCGACAACTCTTTCAATTAGGGTTAAAGCGTTTATCGCTTTCCCCTTTGACCTCCAGAGAGTTCCAAATTAGGGTAGACGGTTCGGAGTTTGCTACAACAGTTTCTTCTCAAGTCCACTTTCAGGTAGTTTGCCCAGCCCTTTGATTTCTTCTTCTTTCCATCCTTGAACAATAACTCTTCGGTTAGGGTTGCAGGTGAGGTGATTCTCGAATGTAGATGGATGTGAGCTGTTCAGCCCTCCAGTTCTAGTTGTGGATGACAAAGTACTACAAAAGCAAAGCCACTTCGAAAGGTAATTTTCTTCTTGAGTCTCTAAGAAAATCTTCGTCTCTTCTACTATTAACATCTTCTGAGCCTTCTCTAATATGTTGTCTTTCTCTGATGGTGATGATAAACCTCCCATATCCCTCTACCTACAAAAGACGATTTTCCCATACTAATCTGTGGAGCTAGGTACTACTTTTCGTCTTGCTTCTATTTAGTAGCCTTGTTCTGTCAGTTGATCCTCCATGAGAATGCTAATGTAGGGCTTAACTCATCTAATTTAGTTTAATAGAGGATTTTCTTTCTGATTCCTCCAATCAAATAGTTAAATATCTCCTATCTTGTACGATGCTTGTTTTGAAATCTTCTATTGTTTCTTTCTCACCGTGTCTCCTTAACGGAGGAGGCGAGGGAGATGATATAAATGTACTCAGCGGACTTAGGCGTATAGGTCAACCTCAGAAGCCACTCAATGGCTTCTGTGATAGTAATACCTGCATTAGAGATATTATTGAGTGACCTGATTCATTCCCATATATCCTGCGAAAAGGGACATTTGAAAAAGATACGGTCCCTTGATTCCGACTCTATCTCACAGAGGACACGGTAAGAATTGGTTGATATAAAGTAGATTCTATCTATAGTGCTCAATCGATTAAGCACTGCTAGCTATAATATGATAGAGTAAATTGGCATTAATGCTTTGTACCAGACAACAGGAAACCAGGCATGTCTTGTACTATTTCGAGATTGCTATTTCCTAAGCTTAGCAATGCTAAAGGTGTTAGGTGGTAGGTTGAGACAATAGTAAGTGTCCTCCTTTCGAATGTTAGGAAGATAGTTAGGAGTCAAGTTCTATAGTTCAGCTGGAAAATTCCACTGGTCTCCTATTAGGATAAATTTGGCCTTCTCAGTGATGGAAACATTATGTCATATTTGAATAGCCTGAAGATGTCAAATTAGAGGTCCATGACCTGTCTAATTGTCAAACCAGAAAAAAGCCTTCTGTCCATTCCTAATCTTGCAATAGATCAATGGTTCAATCATAGATCTAAGTTTCAATAGCTAAATCAAAGGCTATGAAAATGATGGTTGGATAGGGGTGAACCAAATACTAGATCCCTTTAGTATATAGCTATGTAACCATCTGATCCAAAGAGACTTCTCTTCTAGGAGAATATTCCAGAGGTTCTTTGTAACATCCCGTTTTCAGAGAACGGGTCGGACCAGAGAAACGGGTCCAAGAGTAGTAAATCAACACATCTTATGCTCATGCATTTGTGAATAGTGCGTTTTGTGCATATAAGAATTTATTGTACATGCATT
>JANZXR010000003.1:23861416-23874947 GCA_027575705.1 Erythroxylum echinodendron
TGATCCCACCACCAAACTTCCGTGTCCCTCATTATTATTATTATTACAAATAAATATCAAATGGTGACACATCCGTACGGGGACTGGGGCCAACAAAATCATCTCAACCAACCTGTCGAACAGGTAATTCCAATTCTTTTGGTTTCTCTAATACCGATGATTATGCTAGATATGAAACATTGAAACATAAGCCTCTAATTGCAACTCAATATTATGATGAGGACACTCTGTGTAACTTAGATTTATTAGCTGATATTTATAGACTGTTTAGTGCTATTGGTTTGCAAAATTTTCTGGACGTTAGGTGCTCAACATATTCGAACATAACCCTAGAATTTCTTAGCACTATTTCTGTCGAAGTTACTCACGGTCGTGATTGTCAAGTAGGCAAGATTTCCTTTCAACTTTTAGGCAACCAGCACACTTTAACCTTGGACGAATTTAATGCCATTTACTCTATGCTCACTGGCTTAGACATCATTCATCGTAGGGTTACCCTAACTTTGATCGATTTCATTTTTGGTCTCGAATTGCTGATGGTCGTCCTATAACCCTAGCTCTTCCAAGGCCACATGCATAAAAAAATCCTTGCCTTCACTATGTTCATAGTATATTATCTAGTGGGATTATCACTAGAGCAGGTAACATAAACGTTGTTCGCTCCCCTGAATTGTATTTTTTATATGCTATGTACTATAGCAAACCTGTTGATGCCGGTTCTTTCCTGGCCACTCCATTCTTGCGTGTCACTATTCAACCTATTGGGGAAATTTCTATCGGTGGTTTAATTACCCCCATTGCTTTAGCCTTCAGCTTTGACCCCTTTGCCAATACGGATTTTCTTGTGCCAGGCTCGGAGTGACTTGATTACCCAGTTCTAGAAGCTATGCATATGTGTAAATCGGTTAAGGGACACTGTTGCTGGGTCTACCCCAATAATGTCATATCTTGTTTACCAAGTCCAGGCCGAACCACTCTTAGTGACCCATCCAACATTGATTGGATGCCTTTACTTGATCAAACAAATCCAGATCCATTAAAAGCTTACCCCTCTCCTCCTACCCAATCTATGTCAATGCCATCCTCCTCATTCCAACCTGCTTCTTCCTACTTTGATCTTAGCGCTCTCCACTTAACTCTCACCTCTATCCAAACTGAACAAGCTGCTCTCTATGCCTTAGTTACTGATCAAGGTCACTATCTCCATCGTTTTGGAGATACTCTTTCCATTCTTCGTGCTAATCAGACCACTCCGTAGTAACTAGTTGAATCTCATAATGGTCATATTCAAAATATGACAACCACCTTCAACTTGTGGCGTCAGTGGTCCTCCTCTCTCGGTAACCCACCACCTACCGTGATTGAAGTTATTTTGCTACTGTGTTTGTTTTGTAACTACGTCTGTCCTTGTTCTGATTTGTTTTGTTGTTTAGTTCTTTTAGAACATTAGGGTGGTTTAGTTCTTTTAGAACCTTTGTCAATTACTAACTTTGTAATAATGGTGGAAGCCCATTCATAACTAGGCTTAGCTCCGAGATAAATTGACCTTCTATCCAAATTCTTTTAGTTAGCTCTTTAAGTCAAAAGGGACTAACTAATTTATCTTCATTGGGGAACCCGTTGTTGTTTTTATTCTGTTACTGGAGATTTGCTTGCTTGGCTATCTTTTAAATATTAAAAAAATAAACAAACAAAATAAAAAAATTCTTGGTGACCTGTGTGACCACCAATACTGGCTGAAGTTGGTGGAAAGACACCATTTTCCCTTAAGTTCTTGAATGGATGGAGTCGCTAGTATTGGGAGGAATTTTCCCTTTTGGGCCGTTACAATTTCTGCAAAATCACACACCTTTGGTATACCAATTCTAGCCGGCATGAATGATACAGAATTTGTGCTCCTTAAGTGGCTTATATATAGAGCAGCTAGCAATTGGGAGAGTTAAGTTCCTTTTTGGACCGTTTAATGACTCAAAACAATTAAGGGTGTCATTGAAGATAAATAATAAATGGAAAGAGGAGGAAAAGGATCTCCAATTGCTTCTTGAATCTTGATATCTCAATCTCCAAGATTTTCTTCTTCTTCCTGGCTCGTTATTTTTCTCCCCTTATTGAATCTCACTCCTTCTCCCCCTTTTCCTCGCCAATGCGAGGTACCCCTTTGAGGCGTGTGTTACTGGGGAATAATAATATTGATTAATAAATTTGTCACCAATAATTCCTTTGAGATGGAGGGGACTATAGGGGGATGATCCTAATTTTTCTTTGAAATGTGTATTTGCACTCCATTGAGTCCCGATCGATTTAAAGATGCTAATGAATATCTATTGTGATTAAGTTTGATTGAATCTTTGAGCTAAGCTTGGTAAAGATAGTGAGTGATGAACTATTACTTGGAGTGAGTATTTAATTAAGTGAGATGCAACAAATTGTTTTGCATGATCCTGTTATCTTACTGTTACGACATTTGAGCTATCTTTCTTCCCTTAAATTGCCATTCAGTTTAATTTGCTTGAGGACAAGCAAAAGTTCAGCATAAGGGGAGTTTGATAAGTTGTTGTTCTTAATATATTTTAGCTCTTTTTTGTCATCGTTTTTGAATTGAATGATGTTAAATTGCCTTTAGTTTTGTGAATTTGATACTGCTCCTTTGTTCTTGGTATTTGCAGATGATTTGGGAAGAAAATAAAGTAAACCCGAGGAAAGCACGATCTAACCATGTAAATTCACACAGATCGTGTAAAGTAGAAGTTTAAAGTTGAAGATCCGAAAGTCACACAATCAGACTGTGTAGATTCACACGTACTGTGTCTTTCGAAGGCAGAACACATAACCAGATCTGAAAGTCACACGATCTACCCGTGTGAATTCATATGGTCCATGTATGATAATTTTTCATAACAATTTTGGTGATTAAAAGGCAATATTTAAAAGACAAAAAGGGGCATTGACAGGGAAAAGGGGGAGAAGGAGTGAGATTAAAGAAGGGGAGAAAAACAAAGAGCTAGGAAGAAGAAGAAAAGCTTAGAGATTGAGAGATTAAGATTCAAGAAGTAATTAGAGTTCTTTTTCCTCCTCTTTCCATTTATTATTTATCTTCAATGCTGATGTTTATAATTCTTACTTTTAGGTTAAATTCAGTTACGAATATGTAAATTTACTTATTCTACGATGTTTGTTTCAACTTGGGATTTATATATTAAACCTTATGTCTTTACTTCTAAATTCAATGTTGACTTGATTTTAGTAAAATAATTTTGTCTAATATTGATTTGATCTTTCTAATCTAGGATTTCTTATTGAATAATTATAGATGTTAAAATAATTACTGAAAAGTAATGTGTAATGTCTAAATTGCTAGATTAGACTTAATTGAAATAATATCTAGAAATAGAATTCTTAATTAGGAGTACTTGGAATTAACCACTGTGTTCATTGGGTTTGGATTTGAATTTTGGTCTAGGAAACTGGTTTAAAAATTGGAATCAACACCTTAATTACTTTGAAAGAACTAATTGAGAAGAGTGGGTTAATGTACTTGGATCAATATTTTATTTCATAAGGATTACATGATTTCTTTGTTGAGATGAATTCCTATAATATTAACTCAAATTTTGTTAATCGTGTTTTGATACTTCTTTAACAACTGGATTTTCATATTTGATTGCTTAGCAAATTTAGAAGGTATAAATTTAGTACTTTGACTTAGTCCTTGTGGATCGACACTTGATTGCTGCAACTAAACCCGTACACTTGCAGAGCTTATCAGTAATCCATCAATTCTCCCTATATGAAAACCTATTATTTACTGCTGCTATGCTATAACTATAATATTTTGTATGAAATTTGTATCCAATGTCAAAATACACCAGATATGATTTAACAACTCACAAAGATCCTTTCACAAGATCACATATGAACTTGTTCTCCATTGATTTTTTAAGGCGTACATAAAAAAATTATCATATTAAATAGTACAATGACATCTAATCTCTTTGATATGATAATTCAACCATTTTAATTATTACAAGTGAAAACTTATATATTTCTTTAACCATCAAGGAAAGTCTCTTTCAACTTCTTTATTAATATCATATTGTGTTGTTTTAGGCATTAGTTCATAGAACCATTCCTTGTATAATATAAAAGCATTATTATGTATTTTAGTTGTGAAAAATAGTAACTTTGGAAACTCAAATAATCTATTTCAAAATTAACTTAAACTTACTACATGAAAGGTTGATCCTCTTGATAATTCAATAAAATGTAACTATGGGCAACCTCTATTTCTTCTACTGTTAACATTCTTCTTTTTGAATGTCCATATGTTTGTCCTGGATATGTGAAAATGGATAAGTTACCATCAACATCACCCGCTTCTCCCCCATTGTTATTACGAGGAACTTCTCTTTCTCTTGTGTGCACATGCTGCTCAAAATAATGTGAACAAAATGTATTTGCTTCCTCCACTAAATAAGCATTACATTATCGAACCTTTAACTCTAGCCTTGTTTTTGACCTTTTTCTTCAAGTGATATAAATACCTACATTACAAATCAGCTTATTAAAATTTTGTAATTAAAACATGCTACAAGTTTATTTAAATGTTAATTATAATTACCTATCAAATGGATACATCCATCGATATTGAACTGGACTAACAAGTTTAGCCTCTTGTGCTAAATGTACAAATAGATGCTCCATACAATTAAAGAAGTTTGAAGGGAAAATCTCTTCCAATTTACACAAGATAACAGGAATTTTCCTTTTCCAGTTTTTCCATTTCAGGTAACTTTATTTCAGATGATGTTAAGCTTTTAAAAACAAACTTAATTCTGTTATAGCTTCCCAAAACCTTATTCCATAGTAGCTCCCAAAATGCAATTAGAATTAGTCCTTGCATAAACACATTACAATCATAACTTTTTATCCCACACATTACAATCATAACTTTTCATCCCAAATAATTTGTACTTCCTCATGTCCATACACTTTGCCAAGTTCGAAACATAACCATTAGGAAACTTTAGACTTTTCAACCATTCACACAAAATTTCCTTTTCTTTTTTGTCCAAATTATAACATTCTTTTGGATACTTACCTGTGTGAAGATTTTAATCTAACTCATTCCCTTTACAAAAAAGTTTCAAATCAGCTCGTAATTTTGCATTGTGCTTTATCCTCCCTTTAATGTTCATTATGGTGTTGAACAAATTGTCAAAATATTTTTTTAACATGCACCACATCTAGATTAAGATGAATCAAATTACTTTTCCAAAATAGCAAATCCCAAAAGGTACTTTGTTTTCTCTAACCAAAATTTTTACTAATGCTTTTATTAACTTCTTCAGCTTCAAGTTCTATAACTTTCAACAATCCTAATTCATCAATCCCTTGCAATATCTCTTCTTCAACATTGTGAGGGTGAGGAGGTGTTTGTATCATCTTATTCTTAATGAATGTTTATTTATTAGATCTACATTGATGATTTGGAGGAAGGAATTTCTTGTGGTTGTCAAACCTAGATATTTTGGCCCCGTTATGAAGATAAAATACATCAGAATAATTAGTACAGTAAGGACAATCCAATTTTCCTATTGTACTCCATCTAGACAACATAACATACGTAGGGAAATCACTAATAATCCACATCAAAGCTGCTCTTAACAAAAATTTTCATTTAAGAGACATATCATATGTCTCCACACCAAATTCCTGAAGATGATACAATTCAGATACCAATGGTTGTAAGAATAAATCAACTTTATGTTTTGGATTCGTAGGTTTTAGCATAATCACAGTTAAGAACATATACGCTTCATTTATACACATCCATAAAGGCAAATTATAAGGAGTAATTATCAATATTGTTGGCCGGATTGACCAAAAGGTTAGAACTCGTCTATTAACAATCCCCCTAACATTTTGAATTTTAGCTGCAAACTCAAAATGAGTATTATTGAATCGTTTCTATATGAGTGCATCTAATGGATGGCTCATTAGTCCATCTTCCTATTCGGTTCATTATGCCATCTCATATGAGATGCAGTAATATAAGAGACATATAGTCTTTGAAGTCTTGGAGTTAGTGAGAAATAATACATCCACTTCCGGCGTACTAATTTATATTTCATAGAATGCTTTCTAGGTTTGAATCTAGATTGACCACAAAATTTGTACTCTTGTAATTCCACATCATCTCCCCAAAACAACATACATCCAAAATTGCAAAAATCATAATTTTCAACCTGAAAACCAAGATCCCTAATAAGTTTTTTCATATTGTAGGAATTATTAACCATTGTATGATTGGTACACAATGATTCATTATACCCAGCAAGAATTTTAGCCAAACTTCTTAATCAATTGGATCGTTTCTTTGTGGATTCCGATATGAAACTTTTGTAGATGCGTTTTCGGGTATTCCTTTATCATTTCATCCAAGTGAAAGAGTTCCTCTAATTCTATGAATTTTTGGACAATACTCTTTTCTTGAATATCATTTAAAAGAGTTTTGGATTTACTAGTATTCCACCAATTAATAACCCAGAATTCCAGACTTTTATTAAATGAAAAAGAAATCCACCAAGGTAAAAATACTATAGATGTAAGATATAGAAGGGGAATGAATTTTTTTTTCCATTTTTTCGTCTGTGAATTTTTAATGAACTCACCTTATTTATCGACTCTATACGATCTAATGTTTCTATCAAGCATAAGTTCTAGTACAAGGTTTCGAATTTTTGAATCTATTCCCTCTTTGTTATTTGTGAGTCATCGGTTAGCCCTTGAATTTAGAAAGAATACAGAACTAGCCTAATTGGTTCTAACAGCTGATTGCAGAGAGGATCATTCGAACCTTTCAATTTATAGATATGAATCTCGAACCTATGAATAGGGATATTCCCGAAACTCACAAAGAAAAAATGAAGTGAGTTAGACAAAAAAAGAAGTAACTTGGACAAAAAAAGAAGTAACTTGGACAAAAAGAAAGGAAGTGACTTAGCAGACTTTATATTCAATATTATAGTAATTGAATATAATTAAGTCATGATCTCACAATTTGGCCATAATTCTTAGTCAGCTAATTTTAGTTAAGTCAAAAAACTTTTTTGCATATGGGTTTGGTTCTTGTTCAAGATTTTCTATATTTTCCTGAAAGGTATAACCGGTTGCATCATAAACCATTTAAGTGTAAGGATTTTCAGTTGCACCCATATTATTTGTTATAAATCTAGTCCCCCCTTCAAACCCATCCACATTTATTGACAAGTTTACTTTATTTCCCCTTGAGGTGCTACAAATTAATGGATCCTTATGTCGTGTCTATTTAAAATAATTTTGGAACAAACCCTTTTCTTAACAAATGGAGATTCGCTTTATTAATAAAAAGAAAATGAATATGTTTTCACCTTTTACATAGACATCTGATCTTTGGACCATCCATATATGTAGGTTGAGAGCAAGTAAAATGAATAAAAGCTTCAACTCCCTCAACAAACTCAGGATTAATGAAACTATCGGGCATTAATTGTATATACATCTAAGATCTATCAACATTACTCATTTAAGCAAAACTGTTATTTATAAAAAGTGATATCATGGTTAGTATCCTTCATTTCTCCTAAGTTTATAGAATATTTAATCTTTACTTTACAAAACATCCATTAAGTTTTTACAGGCCTCTTACCGTTTACCCTCCAAATTAAAACTAGCCTATCCCACTATATAAGTTCACAATTAGAAAACTCAACATATGCGAGTATCCGTCAAATAAAACAATATGCTAACCAAAGTCCTCTAAAAAGTGATATTAAGAAGTAAAACAAAGCACCTACATGTATTAACTCCAACATTACATCAAGCAATCACATTTAATTCAAACACTATGGTACGTGACATAGTTAAACCATATGAATTGATAAAGCAAGATCTCACTCTGACTCCTATGCTTATGAAATTTTTCACTGATAAGCCTCATGGGAGCTACATTATAGGTTTCCAGTCTATATACCATCCTAAGGGTTTATTATGGAAAGAATTGTCATGTCAATTATACTTGATGTTAATACTAAGTTTGAATTCATCACATTGACGTTGAAGTCTTTATGTTTGAATTAATCACCTATAAGTTCACTTGCAAAGGTTGATTTTAAACAAGTACTACGGTATGTGGCATTGTTACATCATATGAATCGAGAAAACAAGTTCTCGTTGTGACTCCTAGGCTCATGGAATTTTTCACCAATAAGCCTCATAGGAGCTGCATCACAAGCTTCCAACCTATATATCATCCTAGGGGTTTATTATGGAAAGAATTGTCATGTCAATTATACATGAATTTCTTATGTTAATACTAAGTTTGAATTCAATCACATTATAAAGTTCAAATCTTTATGTTTGGATTAATCACTTGCAAGTTCATTTCCAAAGTTTGATTTTGAACAAGTACTATGGTATGTGGCATTATTACACCATATGAATCAAGAAAGCAAGTTCTCGTTGTGACTCTTAGGCTCGTGAAATTTTTTACCGATAAGCCTCACGGGAGCTGTGTTATAAGTTTCCAGCCTATATACCATCCTAGGGGTTTATTATAGAAAGAATTGTTATGTCAATTATACCTGAATTTCTTATGTTAATACTAAGTTTGAATTCATCACATTGAAGTTCAAGGCTTTATGTTTGAATTAATCACCTAAAAGTTTATTTATAAAGTTTGATTTTAAATAAGCACTATGGTATATGGCATTGTTACACCATAAAAATCGAGAAAGCAAGTTCTTGTTGTGACTCCTAGGCTCATGGAATTTTTCACCAATAAGCCTCATGGTAACTGCATCACAGGTTTCAACCTATATACCATCCTAGGAGTTTATTATGCCTCTAATCATCCATAATTATACAAACTCATTCGACATGTAGTAAATGCTTATGTAATTCATACATCTAGCCATCAATCATTATAACAATATTCCAAACAACAACATATAAAACCAAGATAACCATTCCAAACAACAACACACATTCATATATTCTATTAAAGTAGAATATAAAAAATGAATAGAAGTTGGACGACTTACCTGGATAGATGGACAATTGAAGACGATGGACAACAAACAACAAAGATCTAAAGAACATAATAATAACTCATTAGAAGTTGACATAATAAGTTTTAATTCAAACAAACAATGAAATTGGATTAAAAAAAACTTCATTTCATTTTCAATTAAATGGATTGAAGAAATATATGACATTTTTCTAATTATATTTACACAAGATTTCATTACACCAAGATAACCACAATTAGGTAATGTTGTTTTTAGATAGACTCTATATTTTAACTCATCAATCATTGTTAGAGATAAAGTCGCAAAGAACAACACAAAACCGACCACATTATAAATTATGTAGTTGAACGACTTACCATGATAGACAAACAATTATAAATTACAAAGAAGATTGATGAGGTTGGACAATTGTGACAATAAACAATTAACTAGTTTTTGATAAGTTTTGAATTGTATTATAGGCAATAGCCTTATACAGTAAAAGATTTATATTATATCAAGGTAAAATTTTTATATTGATAATTTCTAGTATTTTAGATTTAATTTAAACATTATTTTAGATTTCATTTACGGATATATATAAAGTTTATTTTAGGGTTTCTTTTATTGAGGGGGATTAACTTAGACTTTAAGTAATATTATTATCCACTTGAAATGCTACATCAGTTATATAGAAAGAGTTATCACTGATTCATCAATCGTAAATGACATAGCCACCAATATTAAGATTTTTGAATAATTCAGTGAAATAATTTAAGAGGAAACTGAGGTAGGAATAATTATGAATAAAATAAAGCTTAGTATAATGACGTTGTATGTTTTTATCTTAAAGTTTTTCAAAAGGATTTATTTATTAATTATCTAAAGTGTGTTGTTTATAAGATATATCAATGATCAAAGTCCTACACCTACCCTAATGTTTGTTAAAGGTTGATAGTTGTAGGTGAAAAAGCTTATGACATGTAAAAATTTGAAGTGAAGATCTTAAGGTTAAGATTAATCAAGTAAGCATGTACATTCTAATTCAAAAATTCTTTTAGTTATTACTGAAACTAGAAAAACAAGTACGCTTTAGTCAAACCTGAGCCTACAGAAAGGAACCAACTTTACCAAATCTCAGAAAAGTGTTAGAAAAGACAATCATTTAACCAAGTAATCTAAAACCATTTATAACAATTACTACTACTACTACTACTACTACTTATGGTTAGTGGTTGTTTTGTGAATGTACTTATTTCTAATAAGAGTTGTATGTATATACAAGACACGTAAAGTTTATTAGAAGCTTGGATAGAACTCATAATTTGGTTTTGACTCATGATAAACTTTGATTTACTTAGCATAAAGATTGAAAACTTTTATCTTGCTATTGAATTAAATAACTAATAATACATAATATATTATAATATATCCAAATTGAGCTTTGCCAACATACGATAATGAAGTTTTTTCTTCAGTTTAAAGGAAGGTTGAGATAATGAAAGAACTAGCATAGAAAAGAAAATATTATTGCATAAGAGCATATTGCTTTATCTTAGGCCTTTTACTTTTGTGCACATAACTTAATGTCAAATTTTATCTTTTCAACAAATTTTCTTGTACTTAATCTTTTCTTAATATTATAAATTAAATCACATCTAAATTCAACCAACTCCATTATATATATGGCATATGTGCCTACCTTGATTTATGTTTGAAACTTGAGATTCCATCTCTTTTAAGCCCTATTCAATGTGGCTAGATGCAAGTTTATCTATAATTCAAGGTAAAAGGGTCACGTTTAACCCTAAGAGACATTTCATCGAACAATTTGTAGGCAACACAAATTCATCTCTAACTAACAACAAAACCATTGTTTTTTTCCATTATTCACCAACATAAACACATTCCAACACATTATTCACAAACCACAATTCAAATAACACACGATACTGAAGCCCACATTCATATCTAAGCGTTTAACAACAAAATTGACGTTCATAGCATAGAGGACTAACGTCCACTTAACTAAAGATGATGGATGAGAGTGAAGTAAGCACGATGGATGACAAACGAGAGTGAAACACAGACGACTGACGGTGATAAGGAGAAAACAAAAAAAAAAAGAAAGTGGGGCTTCGAGTAGGTTTAAGGTTAAACAAAAAGTGATGTTATTTGATGTTAAACCAAACAATGTCATTTCTTTTTATTAAAAACATTGAATTCGAAGCAAACGATGACGTTTAACTTTCAATTTTATCAACATAATCATGTTTTTGTAGATAAATTACCAATGGAAGCAATTTGCGTTAGTACACTCTGACACTTATTTTTGTAGCCAATCATTGCTGCTTATTTTACCGACAATCATCACTGTTCTGTTGCTATATTTCGTCGAAAAAATTGCCAAGATAAATTCCCCCACCCTTACCGACAGACATTTTGTTCATCGCCAAATACATTTTTTTATGACAATGTTACGGATGGAATATTAATTTTTGTTGCTAATTAACTATGATATTGTTTCCATTAGTAATCTGTAATTTTCTTGTAGTGAAATTCGCATTGAGAAATGTTGTTTTGACATTTATCTACTAAATTTCATAATCATGACATGCTGCTAAAGCCAATAAATCCGTATGGATTTTAGCATAACTACTGACGAAAAGTTTTCATCACAATCAACTCCTTGTTTTTATTTGTAACTATTAGCCACTAACCTCGCTCTGTACGTATGTACATTACCATCTATGTCAGTTTTTCTCTTAGAAACCTACTTGCATCCAATAGGTATAATACCATTAAGCACATCCACTAAAGTCCATATTTGGTTAATGTACATGGATTCCTTCTGAGATCTTATGGCTTCATGTCATTTTAAAGAATCAATGTCCAGCATTGTTTCTTTAAAAGTAGTGGCTTATGATGTAGGAGCGATACATTATCCTTCCCTTTTTCTATATAAGGTATGCTACTGGTGCATCACAGAATATGTGTCTTTTGTACCCTCGATCGTACATTATATGTATCAAATTAAAGTTCTTATTCCATCTCGATATGAATTTATGGCTCTTAAAATTCTTTAAGCTGTGCCTCACTCCCACAACTTTCTTTGAGAATAAATTCTCTTTTTAAGAATGTAGTATATCTTGAGACAAACATCTTTTTCTCAAGAGGATAGTAAAATTGATATCTAATACTCTCTTTTGGATACTCTACAAATTTGCATTTATCTAATTTAGCTTGAATTATCAAATATAACATGCTTTACATAAGCATCACATCCCCAAATCTTTAAGTGTGACAATCTTGGTCTTTTGCCAGTTTATATTTCATATGTGTCTTGACAAATGATTTAGATAGAACGTTATTTTAAAAGTTAATAAGCAGTTTCAATGGCATATCCCCAAAAGGAGATAAGAAGGACTGCATAACTCATCATAAAACGTACCATATCTGTTGGATCCCCTTTTTAGGATTCTAATATTTTTATTTTTATTCTATTTATTTTATTAAATTATCAAGTATGAAAATAAATTAGAATATATGAATTAGAAAATTTTGGAGATTAATAAGGTATAATATGAATTTTATATGGTGGTATGAATTAAATATAAAGTGAAGGAGTTAGTAGGAAATTGCTTTTATAAGGAAGGGCAAAATTGGACAATCAAAAATTTAATCTTAAGTTAATATGACAAAGAAGAGAGGAGTCATGAATGTTAAGGAAGAAAAGAAGGAGAAAATCGTAGAAGAACCTAAAAGGAGAGAAGGAGAAACCGAAGCTAGGAGAAAGAAGAAAAAAAAGAGCAAGGAAAAAGGATAGAAGGAAGATTTTCAGCTGAGTTTTCTTGTTAGGTAAACCTTATTACTCTTTAGTTTTGATAGAAGAAAGAAGTAGAAAGCAGTAGGTTTTGATATGATGAAGATGAATATGATGAAGATAAGGAAAGAAAGAAGAAGAATACACTACAAGAAAATAGTGAATTAGGGACGGAAAATACCGACGGAAACGAGAAATATTCTGTCAGTATATAACATTACTGACGGAATAAACCAACGGTAAAAAAAGTCGGAGATTCAGTCATAGCTAACTGTACCGATGGAACGTTTGTTTACTGTCAGTACAATTACCGACAGAAAAAATAAACCGTCAGTAAAATCAACCAAAAAGTTACCGGTCGTTCGATGTATTCCGTCGCTAAAGTTGCCAACGGGTGGCTTACCCGTATGTAAATTTAGCATCGGAATGTTTCTAATACAGTCTGTAAAGTTACCGACGGTAAAGATTTTTCGTCAGTAAATGTGGAACTATTACTGACGGAAAATAATTTCCATCGGTATTGTATTTAGACAATTACCGACGGAAATCTTACATGTTTCTGTAGGTAAAACTTTTATTAATTCTTTTAAAATATATATTTCCATTATATTTAAATTATAATCGTCGAACAATTTTATTAATAATATATATTTAATTAGAT
>JANZXR010000003.1:23876272-23895346 GCA_027575705.1 Erythroxylum echinodendron
TATTATTGAATATAGCATGTTGCAATCTTAGGGTTAATTAATTGTGTTGATTAATCATAAGATTAATCTGTAATTTCGTGTTGAATTTCTTTCATACGCTTCGTCCCAACCATCGTTGTGTCGTCTCCTATAAGGTGGCGGAGTTGTTTCTAAAGACACATGATCTTTTGTTTGCAAGCAGACCACCAGTTGAGTCTGTAAAGTATATGTTTCCTAAGGGCTTAGGTTTTGCTCCTTATGGACCTTATTGGCGAAATATGCGCAAGCTTTGCAATCTTGAGTTGTTTACCAATGTTAAAACCAATTCCTTCAAGTACTTGAGAAAGGAAGAGGTAGACCTCTTAATAAAGCAGGTTTCCTATGACCGAGTTGCTGTTGACCTTTGTTATAAGGTCTTGTCTGTTGGTACTTATATCAGCTGCAGAATGATTTTCGGCAAGAAACACACAGACATGGGGTTCGGTATACACTTAGTAGCAGTTTCGAGCTTGGCTGATTGCATTCCACAGATTGGTCCGCTTGATCTTCAGGGTCTAAGGAAGCGTGTGAAGGGTATGAGCAAGGTGTTAGATGGTTTCTTTGAGAAGATTATCGATGATCACATCCAAAGCAAGGATGAGAACAGAACTAAGGACTTTGTTGATATCTTGTTGAGCTTCTTTGAATCCCAAGAAACCGAGTATCGTATTGGGCGGGACAACATTAAATCCTCAATGTTGGTAATTAAGTTGATCTTGTCGTTAAATTAAGCTATACCTATATACAATCAATTAATACCTTGCTATAACAGTAATTCAGTAAGTATTCAAGTGATTCACCTGAAATTTATCATCTGTCATTGATTGGTAAGAACTCTTCAGAAAAATAATATTCAAGAAAGAGATTATTTCCATAGAAAATTCAATTTGTTTGATGATAAGATTTGTCACTATAAAAAATCTCTCCGTACCTCTTTAAGCTCCAATATTCTATATTTTTTATTAATACCTTGTGATTCTTCTCAGCTTAATCAAAACAAAGCAACTAAATGAAGAAGCATAAGATTTTTATTTTGGATATTTATCAGGAAATTTATTTTTCTTCATTTTATTCCCTTCATTTATTTTTTTAATTATATGATAGACTACTATAATGGCATGTTTGGTTCAACAGGACAACTATTCTATTCCTATCATATTCTTAAAACTTAGCTAACCCTGTGTTTGCTCAAAAAAATCATAAAATAATTAATTATACGAATAGATATTCTTTAACTTTAAGGAATAGGTAAAAACTATCCTTACCTATCTTTATGTATTCCGAGAATAAGCCATAATAAGCTATAAATATCATTTTATTCAGGACATTTTTATCCCCTCTCATTCTCACGTTTCTTCTTTATTTTCACGGAGCCTCCAGAAACTTCTTCTCTATTTTATCCTTCACTCCTGCGTTCACCACTTTTTCATTTTCACTCTCTCAATCTCACGATTCTCTTCTCCAGAAACTTCACTCTCTATTGAAGTCAACCCAACCTTCTACCATCTGTCTTCTCTTCTGGGTAAGTTATTCTTGTTGTTTTGATTGGGAGATGAGTTTTTGTTGATAGGTTTCGATTAAGTAAAGGGTTTTGATGATGAACTTATGTTTGTGTTTTGTTTTGTTTGAGTGAGGGATTAAATTTTGTTGGTGTTTCTAACTTCGATCTTCAAGTAAAGAGACATTTTGATGACAACTCCTCCCACGAATGTGAAGACATTTTGTACTAGCGTGGAATAGAGGGGAGGCGCAGTAAAGAAAGGCTTGCGGGAGAGGAGTGGAGGCATGAACAGTAGCGTAGTCCAACCAAGTTAAATCATCACATCATTGAATAGTGAGGAGAGAACACAATGGCGTGAAATAGAAGAGAGCTTGCGGGAGAGGAGTAAGGCGTGAATAGTATGCGTGACCTAATGTTTATTTGTTAAATCATCATCATCATTATCATTATTATTAATTTTACTATAATAATAATAATAATAATAAGAAGAAGAAGAAGAAGAAGAAGAAGAAGAAGAAGAAGAAGAAAATTAATAATAATAAGGAATTTAATAATAATAATATAATTAAGGAATTTAATAATAATAATAATACAATGGCCAAATTTAATATTAATAAGAATAATAATAACTAGAAAATTAATAATAATAATAAGAATAAGAATATAAATAAGTTTAATTAATTAAAATAATAAAAATTAATAATAATAACAATAATAAAATTAATAATAATAAGGAATTTATTAATGATGATGATGATGATGATGATGATGATGATGATGATGATGATAATAATAATAATGATAATAATAATAATAGTTGTTAGTAGAAAATTAATAATAATAATAATAATTAATAATAATAAGAATAATAAATTTAATAATAATAAGAATGAATATTATCAATAAAATTAATAACAATATGGAATTTAATAATAATAATAAATATAATAAATTAAATTTATATTAATAATAATAAATTTTAGTAGTAAGTACAAAATTAACAATAATAATAGTTACTAATAATAAGAATATTAAATTTAATAATAATTAATAATAATAAGGAATTTAATAATAATAATATAATTAAGGAATTTAATAAGAATTAATAAAATTAATAATAATAAGAATAATAATAAGTTGAAAATTTAATAATAATAATAAATATTAATAAGAATAATAAATTTAATAATAATAAAATGAAAATTAATAATAATAAGAAATTTAATAATAATAATAATAATATAATTAAGGAATTTAATAATAATAATAATAATTAATTATAATAAGTAGAAATTAATTATAATAATTAATAAGAAGAAGAATAATAAATTTAATAACAACAAGAATATTATTAATAATAAAAATAAAAATTAATAAAATTAACAAAATATGTAATAAAAAGGAATTTATTAATCATAAAAATAAATATAATTAATAAATTTAATAATAAGAAAAATAATAAATTTAATAATAATAAGAAATTGAATAATAATAATAATAATAATAATAGCAACAACAATAATAATATTTGTCTTTTTGTTAATGATTCCTTTGTCATTCTAAGCTTATATTTTCAAACCAAACACTAGTATAAAATTACTTATCTATTTCATTTCTTGAATCAAACAAAATAATACCCATTTTATTATATTTCTTATCTTTTTTATTCCTAAAAATAACTATTCTATTTCTTATCTCTTCGATTCTTTGAACCAAATTGGCAGATAATAATTTGACAACCATATAAAATAATAAAAGGTAAATCTTTTCACTTTAAAAAGAATAAGAATTTAAGGGGGAAAAAAAGTAACCAAACACGGGTTGAGATTCTCCAGTCCATAATCCGTACCAAATTTTACTTTATCTCTCACTCATGAATATAAGTCATTAAGATGTCGACACAATGCTTTCTTTCATTCTCCTCTCTCTCAGGCCTACTCTTCACCAACACGCTTATCAAATTGCTCATCTTTAAATTCTACTGTTATCTTTTATTATCCATTGGATTATTCATTTTTCTTTGAGTCGACCACATCGAATGTTTTCTTCATTTCATTCCTTACGAACTCTATACGATGCTTTTGGCAACTACAGTAGTGCATAACATTGCAAAAGGAACTGTTAATGCTTAATCTACATGGAACTATTAATGCTAAATCTACATTAACATGACTTCTAACCAAAAAGATGTCCATGACATTGCAAAAGGAACTGAAAAACAAACTCTACTTTCTCAAAGGCTAACAAAATTTCGTCTTCTCATAACAGAATATGAATGCACACTGAAGGTCCATGAGAAGAGTGGTGCATGCAGCTTTGATGTAGTACATTTTAGAGCTTATAACAGGAAACAAAGATCAGTAGCACAAGAAATGGATCCCAGCAACACGAGACAATGCAAAATGTGCAGGATTTGTATTGCAATCCTTAGCGCGGCAAAGCTCCCTAAGGAAGGACCAACCATGAGGGATGTTGTAACAATGCTTGGCGAGACAAAGCTATGAAGGAACAGTGCCTGTCATAATGGAATGCAGCAGTCAAAGCCAAGAGAAGCGTATTCTTACCAACTCACCAGTTGTAGGAATTCGTCAGGAACAAGTTTCTTGAAGTTTTTCCATACAGTTCTCTCCAATGTTTTATCTTTTTCCTAGAAACCACAATGGACCACGAGTTTAGAGACAGCTAACAACTATCGGCACACATGAGCATTTATACGTAATTGGATGCAAAAAAGAATTGAGCTAGATATACTTCAAGCAGGTGGTAGCTAACCCCAAGTTTATCAAGCGTGTACATATTGGCTGTATAGTAAATTCAAGAAGAAAACAACTCCAAAATTCACGAGCTATGCAAATGATTTTTTTTGAATTTTTTAAAACTTAAAAAAGAAAAGGTTTAAAGTTAGTTTTTTTAACATCAATGTTAAACCTTCAGATTTTTTAATCAAGCTCCAAATTTTAAAAATGTAACTTGGTGCAAAATGTTTATTTCGACCGGAAAAGGATGACGTGGCAAACAAAAACATAAGAGATTTGAACAGATGGTTCTGCCCTTTGACTTTTTTCAATTGTGATAAGATTAAGTATTTCAAATAAATATTCATCAAAGATAATTTTCTCAAGTTTTAAATAATAGTTTCATAAGCGCAATTATTGTTAGTTTTAAAGCAAACAAACTCTTCAGCAGACAAAATCTTATTTTTAGATGAAGAAATGTTTTACACGGCTAAATTACATTTTTAAAAGGATTGAAAGTTGATTTAAGAAAACTAAATCGTGCACTCATGCGGAAAAACTAAAAAAGAATGAATTTATAAAATAAAAATAAGTGATCTGATCACTTACTGACGGGCATTCTTGCACAAGTGAAAAAATGGCAACAATATGTTACATTTCACTAGCAAAGACCAAGGAGAAATTGTAACTTTGAGGTGAGAAGGAAATAAAGAGGCCCTTCATCAATTCAGACCTAATTCTTATACTTCAAGTTCAGTTTGTAATAAAATCTACAAAAATAAGAAGAAATAAATCTGGCTCATAACAGACTTTTGTACCATTAAGGATGTACCTGTGGTAAGAGCCAATATTTTCTTCATTTTAGGCAGAAGCACCAAAAAGAGCAGGTCCTGATCCATTCCCTACATCAAGGAAGCTGCTAGAAATCGGCTGAAAAAAGATGAAGTGTAGACCACATGCTTAGTCCACCCAAAAAACAGAAATTAATACTTTGAAATGCGATTATAAATAACATAAATTGGAATAAAAATTAATTCCTACTAAAATGAAACCAATATCTGCGCTCAATAACTTTTGAAAGTAAATGCAATCTACTAGTCAGTAGAAAGCATATGAAACTCAAAACCTTCATGTGATAATAGACAGTACAAAACGTGGTCATTTTTCCAATTCTTAATTTCTCCTCATACAATTGCTTTTAAATCCTTGATAGTGTGTAATCCTCGCTAGGGATTTCCTACAAAAAATGGGCACGCTTTGCACTTAAAGACTCTGAAAAGTACTAGTCCAAAGAAAATGTACATTTGCATGGAAACATAATATTCATGACCACCGTTTGTTGTTTGGTCTCTGACTTTTATAGTTAACCAACAATTTCTAAACCCTACGATTAGTCAAAGTCTCATAAATATGGTTGCACTCTTTAGTATTTAGAAAGTACTCGTTGTGCACGCTGCCAAAGAACTAGAAAACATTTGTGCAGGCCTCCAAAGAACTAGAAAACAATCGTCATAGGTATTTACCATGAAACATCTTAGTAAACCATATTCTGCAACATAGAAGTAATAGTTACCAATACTCAAGCAACAGCCCTTCCATTTATATTATTAATTTCCAGTTAGATGTCTCAAATAAAGTTCAGTCATCCAACAAATAGTACTCTTCTGATCTGCAAATAATACCAATTTCAAAAAGGCCAACTTTCTTAGACCCTGTTGACCTAAACTCAGCAATTTACATTCCAAACTACTTGGAAGATGCCTCCAGTGAAGTTCAGTTGTCCAACAAATAGTACTCTTCTGAACTGCAAATAATAACAATTTCAAAATGGCCAACTTGCTTAGACCCTGTTGCCCTAAACTCAACAATTTACATTCCAAACTACTTGGAGGTAGCCACATTTTAATACTGTAAGCATCCCACAAACATAATACCTATTGGAAAGCAATCAACTACTTTACTAGTTTTCAACACTAGTTGGAACAAAATCTCAACTTTTCTTTACAAAAGCACAAGTTGCATATTTATGCACAATAACCTTTACCAGACAATCCACGCTATCGTAAAAAGATACAGCAAAAAGAGGAAAGAAAGAGAAATGTTACTAAATGCTAAGAAGAGCATCCTAAAATGAGGTGCAAAATCTGAATTATACTGCAATCAGATTGTTAGTACACCTCCAACCTGTACACGTACCTCTCTATACTTGGCCTCTGAAAGAGAGAAGGGCTCCTTCTCCCGCATCCCGCTGTTACTTTCAAGCATTCTTTCTAAATCCTTTAAGTTAATGTTAAGTTGTGTTAGAATTAGCAAGAGTGCACAAGAACCTCATATTTTCTGGAAAAGCTTTAGCAAAATGTCAGCTACCAGTCACAAGAGCGAAGAGTCAAAATAAATGATCTTCTTGAATAAAATACACCAGTTAAAACAGTTTTAGACTGCTAGGTCCTTACCTTGCCAGCCAATATCTCAAATTCGAGCAGTTCTTCAACAATATTTTCAAGAACTCGACGATTTTTCTGAAGCATTTCTTTTGCTTTAAAATATGCCAAATCATAAATCTGCAAAAATAGAACTTCCAAATGTTACTAAAAGAAATGCTGTCTTGACCACTGGAATCGGTCAGAAAGGATCATAGTCCTAAACTATCGGAAGAAAATGTTTACCTTTTCAACTTTAGCTGCCATTTCGTACTCATAGTTGTTACCCATGCTTAACGATGTACCCTAAAACAGTGTGTAGAACATCCCCTTGTAAATGGTATGCTTGAAATCTTTTAATTTTGTGAGTTTCAGAAAGTTATATCCAATATTTCCAAAAGCAGCACATGACCTAACCACATAACCTAATTACATGGCATTTCTAACAAATTTGATTGTAATTATTGCTCAAACAGGAGCAAAACAATTAGAAAACATAAGGCATACTTTTTATTTGCTTTTAACCAAATTTTGAGCTGAAAAGAATTTGGATTACCGCATTGTTACTAAAATAAATAGCTGGACTATCATCAGGACCCCATCCATACTGAATCACCATCCGTGTAGCTATCTAGTACAATTTAGAGACAACATTAGATACATAGCTTACTGAGATGATATCCAAGCATTGATAAGCATTTAGTTGGGTGACAGTAACCTCCTGGGCCTGTTTCAGTTCTGCGGCAGAAAGAAAGTTTTCTTCTCCAAAGGGAAGTAATAGTTGGGATGCAACATATGAACCAAAACAAAATACTAGCTTCTTTTCAAGATATGATCTTGATTCCAAATTCCCATTTAAGGACCCTTCGCTCCTGGCCTTACTAATCTTAGTGCATCCAATTCCCTGCAAAAAGAGAAATTAAACAGCTTCCCTCTTTCATTCTGTGAGTCTGGAAAATATAGTGATTATCGACGGTCATTTTCCTAAAATATTGTTTTCAGAAAGAAATCACAATTATTAGCCAGAAAATAACAATACAGAAAATAGAACATATACTAACGTAAGAAATTCCTGTGTAATTGACCCCTGGAATCTCTCACAACAACATCAACTAATTCCTGAAACAAAATTATCTAAAAAATGTCTGGTTGATTTTATTGCTGTTGAAACTCATTCCTTCGCCCATTAGGGCTGATTTGGTTTTATTTTTGTTGCTCCTAGCAATTGCTTCTCGTTATGTTAATTTTCGTTCTATTGTAAAATTGATTCATGTTGAGCCAGTTTTTCCTAGCTCATATGCAAATGACATGAATCTGATATTATAATTTCCATGTTTCTTGTAGCAAATTGGCATGCCACCACACTAAATGGCTATGAGGATTATATATCTTTTAGTAGTTCCAAATCCATCCCTTAGAGGACAATTTAAATAAACTTGGTTACAATAAAAATTACTAACCTGCCAAGAACAAGGCTCCAACCATAGATTATCAACAATGTCAAAGTTGGGTAATAGAATTGCAATAAGACCACGACCAGCAGCCCAAACAGCATGTGGGAACTTGGCCTCCCTTGTCCACTGTCACATTTTAAACTCTATTAGCTGACTAGTAACATATCAGATGGAAGTGATGCCCTGTACATTATTGCAAAAATCTTTTGTACGATCACTACAGCCTCTGAAAGAAAAACCACTTGGATTTCCAATTTCTAACTAAAGCAGAGAGAATGAGAAATGAAAGAGGGTCAATATTAGGTTCCTATAACACAACTTAGGCAGAAATCAAGTGTGTTAAAAAGATCATATTTTCTTTGTTAATGAAAAGTTGGTAAGTGTCATGAACCTACGTGCTGTATGTTTAATACTAAACTTCACACCAAATTAGGCAGCCCTTTATACCATATACAGTCCTACAGAAGACAAGCTATTTCTACAAAGGAAAAGCTTGCATGCATTACCATATTAGAAGGGGACTTGAGTTCAAATATCATTCTTTCACAAGAAACCACTAAAAAGCACAAAAGGCAGAGATACCTCAATGCTCTTCAGTAATTCACATTACAAAGAATTTTGAATTATTAGAAAAGTTAATAAATATCTTTCACAATTTCCATTTCTTTCATGGCATCTTTGACAAAAGTTGAAATAATAATACGATATATGGTAATGTAATAGTATGCAAAATGTAATGGCATACAAACAGTATAAACTGAATAAAGCAAAGGACAATGTCATGTCTCTTAATAACTTGTCATAAGAATATAAGTCAGTCTAATGGTAATTAAAAAAGAGATATCGGTAACTCTGTGCATTGCCTTACAAAAAGGAGTGGAACATTCTAGTACATGGAAAAAGAATGTCTAAACATTATTCTCAACCTTGTAATAACAACACAACTGCTTACATCAATAGGAGGATTTAGGAGTTCCATTCCATTGCTTATCTGACCATATGGCTCCATTAGATCAACCACATTCTGGAGATCTTCTTTCGTCAATGCTAGTCCCAGATGATTCACCAGCATTCTACTCAATTTCTTTGCAGGCTTAGTTTTCTGAACCCATTTAGGAATAAACCTGCTGAAAGTCTACAACACAAGTTGAGATATAATTAGAAATTCATTGTTATAAATGAATCAGAAACCAGTTAATTTAGAATTGGAATTTTCTTTTATGATAATGTCTATCTTCATTATACATGTTTCAGAAGCAATTAATGTAACTAAAACAGACGTAACAAAATAATAGTTGTAGACAACTTAAGAATTCCAAGTGATTCACTATGTTAAAGAAACTCTACAGATAAAAAAAGCTTATATCAAAAACATATGACTTAGACTTTTTGTTGAATATGTCTCCTACCGCAAACCAGCTACAGTAGCTCATGAGCTCATCTGGGTCGAGAAATTTGCTCCTAAAGGCACTACCTTCTAAAGCAACTGGAACAAGTTTTAATTCTATAGGTCTTAAAAGAGCAGTCTTCTCGGCAACCTGAAAAATTCAAAAGATGATCAAAGAGAAACAATATGTAATAATAAAGTAAGTTTGGTAAATTCATAAATTCATCTAATAAATTGGCTTCTGAGAATTGTAGTTAGCCAAAGATGCATATCGAAAAACAAGCAATTTTGGGGATAAGACAAAAAAGACAATCTGCTAATTGGGTTTATTTGTACTGCAAAGAAAAAGTATCATGGTCAGATAAAGGACTGAGCTAGTGTACCAAGATATGCATACTTAGGTCATCTCAAGGAATAATGATTAAAAAGAAATCTGTAAATTAACAAACACTTGGAAAGTGTAAAGGTGAAAAAAAAAATTTCTGAGTTATTTTAAACAAAAAATTGTGAATTGGCACTAGAAAAAGAAGTGGATGTCATCTCAAGAATATCTGCACATTATGTCATCTCAAGAATATCTGCACATTCAGGAATTACCTTCTTCCAATCTACATAGTCAACAAGATCCTCATCCATGGACTCTTTTGCAGCCATCTGTAAAATCTTCTCCCTTTCTGCTTGAGTCGGTTGCTGAAGATAAAATACCCTATCCATCCGACCAGGCCTTTGTAAAGCTTCATCAATTTGTTTGATGTTTCTAGTTGTCGCCATCAAAACAACCCCATCTTGTTTCTCAAACCTGTACAAGTATAGTGTAGCGAACAGGATGAGAAGGATACCAAATAAAAAGAAAGATTATGAGTTGTAAACCAGTAGCATTTAATTTCCATGCAAAACTAAAATTAATGCATTGCAAAAACTCTAATTCACATTAAGGAAATGAGATGACTAAGAAATTAAAACAAAAATGAGAGCGAGGAAGAGAGGGAAATAGAACAGAGCCATATATTGCAAAATCACATTGGGTATCAAGATAAAAACAAGTTAGCCAAGAAAAATATGTAAGTCTATAGGCCATAAACTTTTGATGTTCAATCTCAATTTTCTACAAGGAGTAGGTCTATAGGCCATAAACTTTTGACGTTCAATCTCAGTTTTCTCCAAGGAAGTAGGTTTTAGTCTATAGGCCATAAACTTTTGATTTTCAATCTCAATTTTCTCCAAGGAGTAGGTCCAGGAGAAAGTATACAGATTTACCCCTTAAGCCTCTCCTCCACCCACAATAAGTAATATCAAGAAGAAAAAGAAACTAAAATCAAATTGAGAACAGAATAGTTGGTTAACATAAGCAACTAAATAATATTAACTTTATATTCTTCCAATGAGGAATTCCCTATAGAAAAGAAAAATAAGTTTGCATGACATTTGCACGTTGTCACCTCAAAGTATATCAAGGACTTTGGTCAAGCTGCAAAATACTCAGGGAATTACCCATCAAGTTCCACTAGAAGTTGATTAATGAAGGCCTCGTGATCCTGTTTTTTAGTATGAATGAACTTCCCACGTACACCAGCGAAAAGGTCAAAATCCTCCACAAAGATGATCACAGGTGCCTAGAAGTGACAATTGACAATCAGCAAATATAGAATGAGCATGTTTAATAGATGTACATGTTTCTCTCATGGAAAAGGAACATTAATTAATTATCAACAATTATGCAGTGAAATTCCAGTTATAACCATTTTTGAAAAAAAAAAATCAATTCTGTACCTCAAGCTTAAGCCATTTACATACCATCAGCAAAAATTACAGCCTACTGCCAAAGCTAAGGTAACAAAACTCAATACTTTCTAACATACAACTTCAATTAGAACTTGTTGAAAAATGTAGAACAAAAAGGTTTCTAAAGAACAAAGGTAAATTCCAAATGTGCAACATGTTGGCAGACGTTTCTACATTCAAAAGAAGATTTTGAAATGAAATCTTACAAGGACTTGATGAATACTATTTACTGCACAACAAAGACTTTCAGAAAGCTAAATTTTCTCTTCCAAAAAGACTCAAATAGAAATTTCATCCTTAGCTGTAGCAAAAGTGATGATATTTCAGCCATCCACTGTTAAGTTACCAGTGTTGTAAGGCAGGTGATTTTGGGGTTAAACAGGCTAGTTTTCCATGTTATAGTGACATAATATGTAAAATCCTTGTGTCATTCAGAAAATTCAAATTCTAAACCAGAAAATTCTCACAGACAGAAATACAAACCCGGCCCGGAAGAAACTACAATTGTGAAACAGAAGCATTCATCATTAAAATTCATAATAACCAGAAAAATATCACCATTCTCTCCTATCACACTACATATCCGCAAAGCAATGCAGAAACGAAAGGTAAAGAATATGGAACAACCAAATCCCTAGCGGTTTGAAATAGTTCTCTAACATTCGATGCACTTTGGCCAACCCATAATCCAGCCTCCAATTGCTGGGCTTCAACTTTGACAACAGGCACCTTAGCTTCTGCAGCAATAGCCAGTGCTAGAGAAGTCTTTCCTGTTCCTCTCTCACCTACAATGAGAACTCCCTGCAATATAACCTCAAATGTTTTACAAGTTGGCATGACCAAATTAGAAATAAACGTCTACCCGGCAGCAAAAATTAAAACTCTTAAGACTCAGAAACATCCGAAGTTCAAATTACACTTCCAACAACCACATAAGAGAACCATAATATGCAGATTAAATCAATCAATGTCTTCAATTTAGTTGGAAAAACTTCAGCTGAAAACTACCAAAAATGGTGGAAGGAAATCTCTTGATCATGATCAGCCTCACAATTGTGGTCTCTAATTACACACAATATGACTATCATGCAGCAAATACTATCTAAAATTGCACACTGATGTAGCCAAGTTAACCCAATCTAGAAATAACATCCAAGATATTTGATCCTTATGATTAAGACTTATGAGAAACACTGGAAGTCTTGATGACTGCCAACAAGATGTGGTTGCATAAACTTATTGCATCACAGCTTAATTCTTAGATAGCAAGTCTGAGATAACCAAAGAAAAGAAGGCGCAAGATGAAACAATGACATGCATGAATACAATTTTTACTATTGATAATGTCAAGAATAACATACCCGAGGTGCACGGGCACCCATCTCCTGGAATGCACTAGGATTTTGTAGAAATGCTACAACTTCACTGATCTCCTCTCTCATAGACTCAATGCTAGCAAAATCCTTCAAAGGTATAGGAGGATTCTTCACCCTCTGCAAAGCAGTTCAGGCTGTTATAATCCATCTTAACAAACTCATAAATCAGATAGTGGCCATGAAATAATTATGAACCTTCATTCGGTCAAAAGCACTTCTAATAGGGTCGATTCCAGCCTTCTTTTTACGTTTGATTCTCTTGACCTTGTAATTAATGTAGGCTTTCTGCAACATAGCATAAAGAGAGAGAACACTGAAAAACAATCAACTAGAACTATGGTCCTGGAGCAGAAGCATTATTGAGCAACTAAACTCCAAAACAAAGTTGGTCAAAATCTATAAACAAGGCAACGATGTTTTGTTTCTTAGTCAAAGAGAGACCAGTTATGCAGGTAAAAAATGATTCAATGGATCCCACAAATGATCATGTAAGGCCAACCCAAATCCCAAAACTATAACTGGAGTATTGAATGACAAAGCAAGTGAAATCAGAAACAGAAACTACTGACAGCAGATGAGAAAATATTGTACTACTACAGAATGTTAACAGCAAGAAAGGTGAGCTCAGTATCATTTGGAATGGGTAAGACACCATTGGAAGTCCCAATTCAGGTAGAAACTCATAGAATTGAACTTCGTAAGCTCGATTAAAAAATATAATAAACTTGGAAATCATTGATCTTTAAATTGTACTTGTGAAAACCTTTCACTTTTGGGACACTCGGAATTGGAATTTTGACCCTAAAAATGCATATTACGCTGTATGGGGTCAAACGCAATTAGAATTTTGATTCCAAAGAACTTAAATGTAGCTATTATTGTTAAAATTCCAATTCTTAAGATGAACATAAAAAACCCAGTTCCGAATAACCTGCTTCTCTGTAATTTATCTTCACTAAAACTTACTGTAATTGCAATTGAAATCAATCCAAAACAATTCCAGTTCCAAATTCAGGATCATCTAAGAAGCAATTACAAGTCATAGTAATAAATTTGGCAAGTCACAGGAAAAAGCAGCAAGAAGAGAATTGGGAGTACAGGAAACCCATAATAAATAAAGATAATGCTAACTAAAGGGAAGAGCAACAAAGTCCACTTTTACAATGAAATCAATCCTGTTGAGAACCAAGGCTTATCTTTACATGTGAAAAGTAAATTTTCCAAGGTTTTGAATTCTAGAAAGAATTAAGAAGACTACCATTGAAGAAAGCCATAATAATACAAATAATGTGAAACAAGCAAAATAAGTTTAAGCTATAATTCTCTAAATTTTGACAAATTCCAACTTTACTAAAAGAAATACAGTGATATCTTATTCAAATTCCATAAAGTATTATGAATTATAGTGATAGCTGCAAAGGAGAGTATATTAATTCAGCTATTTCATCTGCACATTAACATCCCCTTAACGCAATGGGCAACTCATGAAAATCTTGAGCTTTATAATAATGTTACAGTTTCATACACATTGGCTACAGAATTAAAAGAATTGCATCCGTTACTTCTCACACATATTTGGTTTAAAATTTCCTAAAGAACCACAATATCTACACTTTCCTTTGGAGGTAGTAAGTTTTAACTTTCAAGACCTTGATTATAATGTTACAATTTCCACGTCATTTTTTTCTTGAAACCTAGTAACATCAAGAATCAAAACTATTCACCAAAACCAAAGTAAAGCTCTTCGAAACCGAAGCAGTTATCAATAATATTGGCAATGATCATGAGAAGGAACAGAACCTTATAGTTATTACAACACCCAGATTAGGAAAAGTTTAAAATATTCTGAACTTGAAAAGGTTATTAAAACCAGAAGAAAGAAGGATAAAGTGGTACCACTCTCTGCAACTTCCTCAAGTTTGGATTTTTGCGTAAAGGTCCAAAACCAAGAAGCCTTGGAATTTTTTTCTTCATAAACCGTAATACATGGTACACAATGTATCCATATATGAAGGTTCTAATGATGAACCAAAAGTACCACTGAAAGCCATCTCTTTTCCTGGACCTGAAACTCATTTCTGCCTCAGATTGCCATCTCAAGTACCATGTTGAGGCAACAGATTGACCAATTTCCTCTGGCCAAGCCATTCCCAGTCTCATCCTTACCTGTACAAGAAGAGGAAACTTAACACTATTGAAACATACGCATGCAAATATAATCACTTGTGAAACAAGTCATAAGCTTTGAATAATCAGTTACCGGGAAAGGAATGAGCAACTCCAGCGTAGGAAAAATTATCACCATCATTATATCATCATTGAGATTTTTAATTTTTTCTAACAACAATTCTCTCCCAGTTGATACGACTCTGTTCTTCCACAACTCATTTAGGCATTGGTAAGTAAGCCTTATCATTAAGAGGAACTGTTGATGGAAATTCAATTCTGAGAAAGGGATCCACATCAAATACACTGCAGTTGGTATACCATTTGCAAGCAATTTCATGTAGAGCCCATCAAAACCTCCAAATTCTTCAAAAAGCATATCAAATTCCTGGAGTAAAACCATTATGATTTATTATTTTTGTAGAATGACCTATTTATATGAAAGAGATGAATTTGATAATATCCTATATAACCTTAACGTCAACATAAAATTCCCTTTCATCTCCCTTCAGTGTCATATACATAGCACCCCAATCATGCCTGATTCGAACGTGTTCCACTAATTTTTTTGATACAACATGTGGAAGAGCCAATGGGTCCATTTCCCACCTTTTCTTCTCATCATTGTACCAAGTATTTGCAATCACTCTATCTCGATCCAAAAGAATTTGTTCCTGCAATCAATGTATACTGCATGGTTGATGATTAAATAAAATCAAAATGATATTCAAATATCAACATGTAATAAGACAAATAGCAGAACACAGAGATATACAGAAAATATAGACTTTCAAATTTAGTTTCCTTGCAATGAAAAAAAAAAGAATGTAAGGTAACAAATATTACATGGATACCTTCACCATTTACTTTCTTTGACTGATAAAACGAATGTATCTGCCTCAAGAATACGCCTAAAACTTCCAACATGAAGCTATTAATAGAGAACTAAATGTCATGACATAATTCTACACATTTCAAAAGGGAAAAAAAATATATCAATATCACTTTACAAGAAGAAATTTTCATCTATTGAAGGAAATCGAACAAAAATCAAGGTAGGAAGAGGTGAGGTTGCAAGAAAGGATTGCAACAGTTTGGCAGCTTATATGCATTCTAGCTTAGATTTTAAAATTTTTCAACGATTTCTGATGAATAGGCACAGTTCATTTGAGTGCATAATCTAGTTACTTGAAAAGCTCGTGTGGAGGTGTCCTGTATAATTAAATGGAAACTAGATTTCAATGGTCATAACAAAATCGCATGATTCCTTCAAATTTACGTTGTTTTTCTAAAGTCCCAATGGCACATCAATTAGCTACCTGCTTTTGGGCCACATAGTGTTTACCAAAGTCAACATCTTCCAATAATTTTCTTTTCAGGTCGGCCTTTGATTCTTCACGCCATTTCTTCCAGCCATGGTACAAACGGAGACGTGCAGCCTTAGGAACCACAATTTGTTTATCTCCAAACATCCACTTCAGCTCAACTTCTGGGTAGCCCTTCACAACCTCATCTTCTGGAGTTTTTACAACAAAACGCTTTTCATCACCAAACTTCTTCATCTTTTTTCTCATACGAGCCTCTAGATCCTTCTGTAGTTTACTCGACTCTCTAAGGCCTAGCTTTATACGTATTGCAAAGTCCATTGAATCTTGATCAAATAGAGGTCCAAGGCCTTCAACATCCACAACAGCCGGCAGAATCTTTTGTTCCAGCAATTTTCTCTGTGCAGTTTCCAATTCTTTTTGAATTTCTACTTTGGAGAGCTTGGTTATTGGCCCTTTTTCAGAACTGCAAGAACAATAAGCAATGGTCACATAATAAGTTTTAGCACAACACTCCTATTACCAACAGTGAGTAAGAAAATGATCTAGAGATAAAGGGACAGAATACAATTTCTAATAAAAACACATAAAAATATTGTGCTAAGTATAGAACGTAGAAGCAATATAGTTAAAAACTGATCTTAGTTGCAAGCTTCAAAATATTTCACCTGACTAAAAGGAAAAGAAGCAGGTACTGCATGGCTAATGAGTTAGAACAAGAAATTACAAGAGATGAGCTAAAAAAATGCTCATAAAGGTGCACACTGCTTGAAGTTCCTACATCTATTCTGACCACACACCAACACTACTTCAAACAAACAAATGCATCCTCACCTTGCATTTCCTAGAAGGTCCTTCAACATACTTCACCCAATTTCCTAAAATGAAATTTAATATTCCTTCCATGATATTCCCACAAATGCTTTAGATCTAACTCATTCAACCACGTGATCTCTATCTATTCACCAGATGCATTGGTATCAGGTAACCCATTTAAGGATTTCAAGCATACACAACTAAGCAAGATTTGACAAGTATACTGAAATCGTGGTAGCACTAATGCTTTTGGTGTTTAACCTTAGTCTGCCGATTATAACTGCACTACTTCCATGGAAACTAACTCAACAAGGCCCATAGGCAAAATTTTGACCAGTACGCTAAAAGCACAGCAAAAATATTAATCATATAAATAACCAACTTGACACCAGAAATACGATTTCTTCAGTTCGTTTTAGACTGGACCTAATACTTATGGACGTCAAAACTCAAACTGTTCTGAATTACCACTTACCTAGTCTGCTGTCGCTTCAATTCCTGGCTAAACATTTTCACCAACTCGTCACACTCCCTCTCAATAAAGCAAAGCTCTCTAATCCCAACACTCATTGCCATTGTCTCCCTCCGCAAAATTTGATCCTCAATCTGACCAACTCTTTCCCATATCCCACTATACTCTTCCTCCATCACTCTCATTTTCTCCTCTAACTCGTCCATTTTGTCCTTCTCCTCATTTGTCTCTGAATTCTCATAATCTCTCCTCAGCTTCATAGACTCGTCTACCATCTCATCTGCACGATTCATCAAACCCTCTTTTTCTCTTTTCAACTCCCTCACTTCCTGAAATAAATCTTCCATTATCTCTCCTTGCAACTTCTCCTTTTTTGTTTTCACGGCCTTTAACGCCAACTTAACTTGCTCGAGGGCTCCATTTCCCTTTCTAGCCTCCTCTATGCGCTTCAACAACTTTGAAACCTCCTCTAGCAAACTTCGAGTACTATCTGAATACCCATGCCCCTTTGATTCAGATTGTTCATCCAACTCTTCCTTCAATGCCGCTTCACCAGACACTGGACCAATAAAAGCCTGAGCAGGCAATGAGCTAACTGAAAAGAACCCAATGGCAATGCAACATAAAGTATACACCATAGACCTTGCAATTCCCTTCAGTATGCATCTTTCACTTTTTGTGACACACCAAATTGAGAAATTCGATTGTTTTTCCTGTTTTGAGTTCGCAGGTGGATCCAAAAAGCGACAGTGGGCATGTTCTGAACTTAAAGCTGCTTTTTGGACACTCCAAACCCGCAAAACCGTCGCTAACGGAAGATTCCTATATGATTTAGAGGTGAATTTCGAGGTTCTCAATCTATATCTGATTGGTGGTGAAGAAAGTTTGTGATTTTGAGAGAAATGGAAGAGAGAAGGAGTAAAAACTGAGGCCATGAGGGCTTAGTTAAGTAACAAGGAGCATGCAAAAGAAAGTACGAGGTTGTTGGTCATTATCGGACTGAGCGAAGACTTGTGAGTGAGAGTTTCTGGTCACTTCTCCTGAGTTTCACTAGAAGATAATTGCACGACTTACTCGGGCAGTTCCATTCCAGGGTGTGACAGGAGCATGGGTACGGGATCGAAGGAGAATTTGGTCCGGTTTATGTCCATCCGGTTCTTTTCCCTCTCCTTTCCGGTTTAGACTTGCACAAGGGGGGCTAGAGATGTCAATTTGGCTCGGTTTGACGGAGCCATGCGCCTCATGGCCTGTAAAATCATGGACAGGCCGAACTCCGACTGGCTCGGCTTATAGTCCGTGACCCGCCCACCACCTAAAATGTTTTTAATAAATATTTTAATTATTTATTAAAATAATTAATAAATAATTTAAGTAAATTAAAATTTTTTAATTAATGTAATTCACAATTTTAATAATAACTTATTAACCTTTCATATAAAATTCTAATTAATTGAATTAAATTTCCTCATTAATTATACCATTGCATACATTTCAATAACTTTATTATATCATAATTAATTCATTATATGTTGTTATAATTTAAATTTGTCACATAATATATATATTAAAAAGAAAAAAGGCGAAAATTTTATTAATTTTATGAAACATGAATATATGATTAG
>JANZXR010000003.1:23895446-23916594 GCA_027575705.1 Erythroxylum echinodendron
GTGCTGAGTTCAGGTAAAAAGTAATTCATGTATGGATAAAATGTCCAAAGATAGACTGAGGAAAAAATCAATATACCAAAAGCTAAATTAGAGCTAATTTGTAGGTTCTCTTTTGATTGGAATAAAAAATTGAAATCCATCATTTAGTACTCCAACTCAAGTCAAAGGTATGGATTAATCATCAAGACTTCTTTCCAGATGGTGATCTATTATATTTAGCGGGAAAGAAATAGTAGAATCTACAAGAATAAGGAACATCACAAGTATGAACTTGCTGAGGCAATTGTCAATTTAATTAGAGAGACTATGATAGCCAAAGGGAAGCAAGACAACATTAGCTAAGAACTTAGATCATTATGGTTAATCTGATATTTTATTTGTAATTGTTGTACATTCTGTGTAGTGTAGCTTTTTTACTGCTTGTAGGATCCTCAAGGAGGATCGTGTATAAGTTTCTGCTTTGTTAATATATTTCCTTTTAAATTTCCAAAAAAGGCGAATATTTGGCACTTATACTAGGTAGTTATTAATGCAAATCCACAGCTCTTATTGTCATCTATACACAAATTAAATTCTAAATTTTTGTAATCAAAACAAAAATAGTATAAGAAAGTAGAAATCATTTTTGCAAAGAATTACAGTTTGTGATAGAAATCATTTTTGCAAAAAATTACAGTTTGTGAATCATTAAAAGAAATATTTAATAAAATAGGGGTTATTTTGATACAAAATTTTGTAATAAAGAAAATAGATCAAATTGTACAAATACTAAAAAGAGAATTATCAATAAAACAAACCTTGGTTTATGGTTGCTTCAACCATTGAAACTAGATTGACCATTTATACTAAAGAAATATATTTCATCAATCACAAATTCAATATGGTATTAAATACCTATCTTTTATTATGATTAGTTGGTCGAAGCTTACATATGGTGCTAAGTTAAGGTAAAAAGCAATTCGTGTATGGAGAAAATGTCCAGATATAAGCTAAGACAAAAATCAATATATCTAGAGCTAAATTGGAGCTAATTTATAGCTAGGGTGAATATTTGGTGCTTACCTTAGGCAGTTAATGATGCAAATCCACTATTGTTGTTGTTTTTTATACTCAAATTAAATCCTAAATTCCTATAATAAATACAAAGTAGTATAAAAAGTAGAAATCATTTCCACAAGGAATTATAGTTTATTAATCGTTAAAAAGAAATTTTTAATAAAATGTAAATTACAAAAAATCTCAAACTTATCTCAATTTTACAATACAACTCTGAAGTTTAAAAGTCACGCTAAAATATTTGAACTTTTAATTTGTAGAAAATAGTCTAATATTAACCTTTTTTTAACAACACTAACATAGCACACTATGTTAGCTTTTTGTACGCACTACGTGGCTGCCATGTGTATAATATTTTCCAACTATTTAATATTTATTTTATTAAATTTTAAATGTAAACATAATTATGCTAAATATTCGAAACCAATTTGTGTATGAATTTATCTGGAGCTCTAATTGCTACTTCCCTTCCTATTCATTGTCAATTTCCATATTTGTCATTAATTTTTGAGCTCTAATTATAATTTCTTTAACCCTGGTTCTTTTGCTACTTCCCTTCCTCTTTGCTCTAATTTTGTCTTGCTTTGCTTCTGTTATGACATGTTATGTTACATTTACTCTAACTCGCTAGATTTTTGACTACAACTACCTATTCTTTCTTGGTACATTTTATATTTATGCTTGCTTCCCTATTAATTGTGAAGCTCTTGTTGTGATTACCTAGTTTCTACATGTAATTATAGTCATTTCTTCATTTGTTCAATGGTTGTTATTAGGCTCAATATTTGCTTCATTTGTTAAATAGTTTTAAACTTACTTTTGCTTATTATTTTCATAAAAAAACTTGAAAGTAGTTGAACTAAATTGTTTTGGCCCCTATATCCATAAGTTTTAATCTTCTCTCTCTTTTGAATTACATTATTTTAGCCCTATCATTTTACTCTACTTTGTTTCTGTGCCTATGCTTCACTAATAAGTTTAATTGTTGTTGTCATCGAGTTTAGACCATACAGGAATATAATACAATTTTAGAAGTAAATAGCAAAAAATGTATTAATGTAAAGGATAAATTTTCTTTTCTAATATGAACTTTGAAATTTGATGTGTTGTGTGTATATAACATGTATATTTGATGACTAATAATGTTCTTCTAATTATTTGTTTATTTTCGATCATATTTATAGTTCATTGAAGTAAGAGGGTGAGCAGGAGTTTCAGGAACAAGATATGTGTGAACTAGGAATTCTTTTTTAGAGTATTCAATACTCAACTAGTATTTTATTTTTATATATTAATTTCTCATTCATTTATCTCATTCTTAAATGTGTACATATAAATGTAAAAGGTTAAAAACATAGCAAGTAACCAAAGTTAAATTTGAAGGATGAAAGCCTACAAAGTTGTAGGAAATTAAGTAATCAGTTTTCTAAAGCAATAATTTGACTCTCTAAGTAGGCTTACAACTTTCTGGAAATAATGTTTTAACCACATTGTGTTAATCATATTTAACTACATCATATGTATTGTATGAGAAAATGGCTATAAATAAAATATGTTTGGCTTTTATTACATCTACATTTAGTATATACTTAATATGGGAAGAGTATGAAGTCATTGTTATTATATTTAAGAATGCTAGTTATTGTTGTTTTGACAATTTATCAGAAGTTGAAAGGCAATACTCTTAATTTTGCCAAAAGAAGCCATTATGTTCAATGGTAAAATAATATTGGTAATTTTTGTTATTATATTTGTTATATAATATGGATATTATTATTTTGTAAATTGTCCCAATTGCAATCACAAGATGAAGTTGCAGATATCAAATGTTAAGTCTAATATTAGTCAACATTTTTACCAATGCAATACTACAATTATTGCCCTTATATTTGTATCAATTAATTTTGATTATCTCAATAATAGCTTATATGATGTTAATGTTATGCAACTAAATAATGATTATTTAAATTGAAGGTGTCTTGTAGGTATGTAGTCTTAGTAAAAGAGTTAAACTTCTGTTATTATAAAAAAAATTTCCAGACATCTTTTATACGATAGGTAAAACTTTTATCAATAAGATTCATTATTGCATGCATGATGTGAGTTTATATAACAATTCATATACTTTTCAAAATTCCATATAAGTTTGATACGTGTTTTTATTTATATTTTGTAGGTTTTATATGATATTTATCATAGGTGTTTGATGCATCTTAATAAACTTCATTCTTTAAGACAAAACTTTTATTTTTTTATATTTTATTTATATTCATGTCACTAGAACCCTTAGTTATGTACTTTAGGAGCATTTAATGGATTTATGAATATCTACATTTCCAAGTTATTCTTTGTTATTCACATTTTGATGCTTTATGATTTGTTAAAGTACAATTATGTGATAAGTCCTCCTTGGGTTATGAAGATGCATTATGAAACATGCCTCAATTGTCAAAATATCAACAGAACTTATCAATTTGCAAAAGACAAATATAACGATCCAATATAATAGACCAAATTGTAAAACTCAGTGTCATATACAAATTTGTTAAAATTCCAATTAATGGACCAAATTGCAAAACACAATGTAATATACAAATTTGTTAAAATTCTAACATAATATACTAGTTTACAAAAGACAACATAATATATCAGTTTGCAAAACATAACACAAAATATCAATTGAAAAATAAAAATAAAACAATCCAACATAATATACCAATTGTAAAACATAACACAATACCACTTTGTAAAATAAAAATATATCAATCCAATATAATATACCAATTTGCAAAGTTCAAATCCATATCCAAATTCACAATACAAAGTTCAAATCCATATCCAAATCGCAGCACAATATTTGAACATGGTTCAACTTGCTACAGATTCACCATCACTAACTTCAGATTTTCTTGGAGTTGATTTTTTTGACCCTTACTTTAAATCTCCTCCTGTTTGTGGTAGTTGTTTGAATTTTTGTATTTTGAGAAGCTTAAGTTGGTTTGAGCACTTGAAATTAACTTCCACTCATCTATAAAACATTATAAACAAATAGTAAACTATAAATAATTATGAATAAATAACAAATAATTAGCCAAAAAATTATAATTTAGTAATAAACTGTAAAATAAGTGTTCCCACTAACTTCTCCAAATGTTACTCCATATCATTGGGTGGCCTATATACACATAAATATTTATGACATGTAAAAAATTTGAGGGAAATTAAAAATTAAGAGAATATTCACTCACTGCCTTCCTCTCCCTTCTTAAGATGGGCTCTATAGTGTAGGATCATGTATATACTAATTGTTTACCTCTTCTTTTTACTCCATGGTCAATATTGGATGTAGGCGTCAAATTTTTTAGTGGTCTTCCTTATTTTCATTGCATTATAAATGTACAATTTGTACGCATACTTAGCTTGTGTACAATTACAAATAAATGTATAATTATAAATAAGTATACAATTACCTTAGCAATTTCAGGTTGTCTCAGAGGTTGGTCTTATATTTTGGAACCTTTTTTATTATGACCAACTTCGTAACAAAGTTTTTAACATCTTATGAGTACTCCATCTTTGCTCAACATGTTCAAATTTTGTGGTTCTTGATCTTTATCCCTTCTTCTAGCCTGTTTCAACCTTTCAGGCATCGTCCTAATTGGGGAGTTAATATAGGCTGCAATTTTTTAATATTCAGCCAAAATTTTGGATTACTAATGAGTCCTATGTCATACTGATAACTTTTTAAGTAACATTCATGTTCGTAGTATCAAGTCGCCCCATCGATATCCTCCCTCTGGTATGATATAAAAGAAAACACATGCTTAAATGAGATTCTTGTTAAATCCCAAACCCTACACTATATGGTATAAAGGAAAATACATGCTTAAACGAGATTCTTGTTAAATCCCAAACCCTACACTAACATGTTCTTGCTTATAAATCAACAATAAACTTATTTGTAAAATATGTTACTTTTAACTTCAAAATTTTGTTTGTCTTGGTCATACAATCCCTTGCTTCCTATTATGTAGTCTTTACCTTCTTTCTCACCCTTGGACATATTTCATTAGTGGATTTGATCATCATATATTTTTTCATGACTTTAAGTCATTAAAGCAATTCGAATATCCTCTAGCACATAGATTATTCGAATATCCTCTAGCACATAGATTAAGTTTTCTGATTGAACTTCAAAGATGAATCCATTAAATGTCTCTAATATATTGTTGTGAACAATTTAACACTGAGGTATTATTTTGACAAATGCTTTTACGCAAGTCTCAGGATTCCTTACATTAAAGTAATCATAAAATTTTTTTGAAACTTTCTTCAATTCATCCATAATTTCCTCAAATTCCACTTCTATTATGCAATTGATGGCTTGATAAAATAAGCTCATTTATATATGGCCTTTATATAATTTAGACCGATTGACATAAACATGTTAGGCACATTTTCTATGCTTAGCTTCTGGGAAGGGATTAATTGCATGATAAAGGGTTAATGTTTAAGATATCTTCGATGGATTCACGACCTAGATACTACTTACCAGATATTATCTAATTGTAGTGCTTTCTTTATGCTAGTTCATTCTTATGTTAAACCTTCGCTAATTTAGTTTAGTTTAGTTTTAAATTAAATCTACAACTTGATTCAACGCTTAGATAATAGAAAAAGGGTTAATATTAGTACTTATATTCCTCCTGGGATTGGCAATACTTACTAGTGTTAGCTAAAGTTATACTATGAACTTGTAGTTTAAAACATATAATATCACATACATCAATATGAAGTTTTAATGATGAGATTTAGTGTGAGAATAAAGGCTGTTTGTGAACCATATTATCCCTTTAGGGTTTATACTAGTTGGATTGGAAACAAAAAAAACATTCTAGTTAAGATATTAGAAAATAAACATACTTGTAATAAAGTAAAAAGAAACAAACAAGCTAGCGAGAAGTGGATTGCAAAAGAATTCTTACATAAGTTTAGGAGGAAACTGAATTGGCTAATTAGTGAGATGATAAATAATCTTCAAAGGAAGTATGCATTATAAGTGACTAAAAATCAATGTTATAGGGAAAAATGAGAAGCTATTATAATGCTAAGAGGATTTATGGAAGGGCATTATGAAAAATTTTGGTCTTGTGGAAAAGAATTGTGATGAACTGATAAATAAGGTCAATTCATTATTTAGAATGAACTTAATGAAAATTCTTGATGTTCAATGTTTAAGAGGGTATATGTAGGACTTAGTGCATTGAAATATGGTTTCATTGGTGGTCATAGAAAAATAATAGGGTTGGACGGATGTTTTTTGAGGATTTTTCTTATAGATGCTTTGTTAGCTACAGTTAGTCATGATGGCAACAATTAGATGTACACTATACATTGGGATGTTGTTGAGGAAGATAATTACCAATCTTGACATTGGCTTTTAAGTCTTCTTGTCGAAGATCTAAACATAATTACATAAGTGGGAATTCATTGACTTTTTTAATCGATTAACAAAAGGTGCATTATTTTGTTTGGATATATGTTTTAAGTTATCATACTTATTCATATTGTTTATTTGTATATATGTTTTGTATTATCATAATTATATTATAATGTTTTAAGTTTTTTTTCCAAAGCTTAACGGATGCATTGAAGATTAATGATTATTAGATCATGAAAATTCCTATCTTATGTTAATATCTTTCTTAAGACTATTAACAATTAAACCTCAGTTGATTATTTGAAACCTCTTTCTAGTTAAAACCCCAAAGATAACATTACTCGATTCATGAATTTCACTATTATGTTTAACCTAAATCTAAAGGATTTATGTCGACCTATCTCTAGATTTGCATGCAACTCCTTCCAATTATGATATATCTATTCATACAAGAGGATTTCTTAATCTCAATCATATGAAACCAAACATTAAACTAATATCCCAGACAAATTAATCCAAGAATATAAATGCATAATTGAATCACAATAAATAAATCAATTAAATTGTATTGAATAAAAAATTACATCATACTATCTATCTTGACTTGGGGTTCAACACACCTAGGCACTAAATAAATTAGTTCCTAAACATAGAAAACAAAATCATTATTACGTCTCTAGTAGAACAATTAGAAATATAAGAATCCATATATATATATATATATATATATATATTGGATAAAAGGCTGCTCTCTACTAGATCTTTTGAAATAATCTTTGTATTTTCCTCATCCTAAGTTTAGAACTGCATCTTCTACTCTCTATTTTGTCTCCAATTTGGTTCTAATTGCTTCCTTTTTGTGTAGACTTCGTAATTTCCTTTTAAAGTGTGAAACTATGGTTTATGAAATATACATAATCACTTACACAACCATGTGAGTTATCATGTATCTAAAAATCAACTCAAAATTGTGACTATTCACATTTCCAAAAGCTTAAACGGACTACTTACATGGTCATGTATTTGATTAATCCTTTAAGGGTTAAGGTCAATACAAATTTAATTGCAAGTACACAATGTAGCTGTAGCTAGCACAAGCAAGTATACTTTGATCCCAGAAACATTGTGATTACTAGTAGTTACCCTTTTTCTATTATCTAGCCTAATAATCAAATTTTAGTTTTTTAATTAAAAATAAAACTAAAAAACTAAATTAAGATTAAATAATTTTGAACCCAAGATAAGTAGAATATGAGGAAAAATCAATATCAAATAATAGTATCTAGATAATGAATCTCCCTAAGAATTTTTAAATTATTAACCTATTATTATGCAATTATATTATTAATTATTGGAATGTAGAAATTCCTACCTTATATTAATAACTCTCTTCAGACTATTAACAACTAATCCATTGTTGATCAATAGAAATCTTTCTGGTTAAAACCCCTAGGCTTGGAATATCAATTTATGAATTATGTTATTATGTTTAACCCTAATCTAGAGGATTTATGTTAGCCTATCTCTAGGTTTATATACAACTCCTTCCAATTATGATAGATATACTCCTACAAGAGGATTTCTCAATCTCAATCATATAAAATCAAATCATTTACTAATATCCCATATATAATAGAGCAAAAGTAAAAACACAAAATTGAACAGTAATAAATCAACTAGTAAAACACAAAATTGAACAGTAATAAATCAACTAATATAATTGCATTGAATAAAAGATTTAAGCATATTGTTATCCAAAACTAGGGTTCATCACACCTAGATACTAAATACGTTTAGTTACTAATCATAGAAAATGAAATCAAAGATAAACATAAAGAAAAACTTATAGAAAATAAAGGAATCATAATTCTAAATCTCCCATTTTCTTCTATTGAATCGTATTGCAAGTTTTGATTTGATTTAGCTTTCTATCAGATCTCTTGATGTTAAATTTGTGTTTTTCTTATCCCTTGATCAAAATTGTCTCCTCTCTAGGTATCTTACATTTAAAAAATGTTGCAAAATTCATATCTCTCTATTTTGCCTCTGCTCATGTCCTTTTATAACAAAAACTAGGGTTTCCAGGACATATATAGTCAATTATATAGTCATTAAGGTGACCGTATAGCTCAAAATCCTTAAAATTGTGACTTTACACATTCACAAAGACCTACATAATCACATACACGGCTGTGTAAGTCCAAGATGGTTCAAATCTTTGTTTTATGCTAAGATTTCATTAGAATTCTTCTCTTTTTGGTCTACAAAAGCAATTATTACCTATAATTGAACTTAGAGCAAATTAAGTACCAAATATATAACAAAACTATAAAATATCAAGCAAAACACATGAAATATGGGTGTATAATTACATTCAAATATTTATTTATCAAACATCCTCACACTTAAGCTTTTGCTTGTCCTAAAGCAAATCATAGCCTAAATTATCAACTTTACAAAAATATATCCCTTCTTATCCTTAACCTGTCCATCCATACTTTAAATCATTAAATCATATTGATCAAATTAACATACAATTAGAGTCAAGTTGTCCTAAAACTAACTTCATAAGTCAATATCACTAGTAATCAAATCAATAATCTTTTCAAAATCAAAAGCATTAATGTTTACACCCTCACTAAGGTTTCACTTAATGCACTTAAGTATTTAGGATGAAAGGTATGAGAACGCTCTAATTAATAAATAGCAGAACTTTTAACCATAATCTTGCAATATTATCATATCTCCACCACTTATAAGTAAATTAGAAAAAAAAATCAAAAGGTCTTTATAAAGTTTTAATGAAGCTTAGGTAAGATATGATTGCGATAATATAAAGGTTGAAAAAAATAAAAGAAATTTACAACAGACAAGATTACAAGAAACTTGTTTTTTAACAAAATAGGTCCTTTATAACATGAATCTAATGTTACCATCTTTCAAACTCTTTCCTTGTTTTTTTTTTACAATATCGAGCATTTGTCATAATTTTCAAAATTTAAATTTCAAACAATCAAGTAATTATAAATATTTTTAGGGTTCAAATTAATAACAAGGCTTCAAGAAAAGATAGGATAAAGGTTAATAATTAGGTTATAATCATTGAAAAATGCTAAGCCTCAAAATTAGTTTTTCTTAAGGGATAAGGTATAGTAAGATAATTGTCAAAGAAGTAGGCTTAAACAATTGTTAAATCTAACTGCATTTATCACTTCAATGTTTCTAATTTAACAATTATGATCTCAATATGTATAATAAAAGTAAGTTCTAGAATTATTTAACTTGCATGCTAACATATATGAATGAGTTAAACGAGCTTAAAATTTTTAAAAAATTTTGCTCTTAGGCTTAAAAGCTCACAAAAATAATATGGTTATATATGTGTGAATAATATGCAATTTTTATTCAAATTGACTATTTCAATGATTACTAACAATATGACTCATAAAAAACAAATTTATTCTAACTATCATCTTTTGTTTACTAAATTAAAATCAATATTCAATAATGAAATAAAGTATTGATGGACAGATTTCAACTAATAAAAGATATTAGTTAATAAATTTTAATAACCAAAATTATAATAAGCTTAAGAGAATCATAATCCCCTTCCTCACACTAAATTGTACATTGTTCTCAATGTACACAATATAAGCATAGATTATAAGTGAGAAAGTGGAGTTTGGTATTTCCCTAAATAATACAAATTTCTTATTCTGATTTTCATCATTTTAGGACTATCCATATGGTATGATATACTAACATCCTTGCAAAATATAAAGAAAAAGGGATAAATATGATAAAAGAAAATAAAAATAACACCAAAGAAAATAAATCAAAAATATGAAAATATAAATAACACAATTTAAAATAAAACCTATCATAATTTACGGGTTGTCTTTTATGCAGTTCTTGTTTAACGTCATTAGCTAGGCATACCTTGCATGTTACCATCATCATCAGTCTATAATCAGTGACTTGCTTCCACTTGTTTCTCCCCAAAGCAATTTAGTAACCTGTAAATATACCACCTACTGCTAGATAATGATGAGAGCATAATTTATTAAATTAATAACTCTAATAAACTCCATTAATGCCCTTTTCAATGACAAACTGTTAATAAAATAAGGGACAACAAAACTCCTTGAATCTTCAATTGACACAAGTAGTTTGTCCTGTAGGAAGTGGGAACCCTTTACACTTAAGGTGGCTTTTAATGACTTATCAGTATTTTCCTTATTTGGTTCCTTCGCTAGTTCTTCCTCACCCACCTTTGACCATTCTTCTTCTTTTTCTTTCTTGAAAAAGGTTTCTAGCTTATTTTCTTCCTCAGTTATCTCTTAAAATTTCTCTACTTTTGCTTCTTAGATGGAAGCTTCCTCTTCTTCTTCTTCCTGTTCTTGGACAAAGGCGTCCTCCTCATCTTCTTCCTATACTACCTCTATCATTTGTTCGTCATCCTCACTTATAGCAACAGTTACCTCCTTACCTTCTTGATATGGAACTCAACTTCATTTATGAAATCGACCTTCCTCTTTTCTTCACTATGAGACTTTAGTAAGCTTAGATAATATGAGGTATTATGCTCAATATATTTGGCTGAAGAAAATCTCTCTTCGAATTCATATTAGCTAGCTTCACTCTTAGAATGACTGCAGTAATTACTCTCACAAATGTCACAACATGGCATGGATATCAGTTGTGCTTCCAAAAACATGTCTGGAAAGAACTCTTTCAATATAATGATGTTACATATTACGATGACATATCATAACCCTCATGAGAATACTGATTGTTCCATCATTCTATTATGAGTTGTGCTTATAGCAATGAATCGTAAATCCTACAATTCTCAAATTCAAAGTCAAAGTAGAGAAGCTCAAAAGATATTAAACGAGTAAGCCAAGAATAAAACAAATACAAAAATAATGGTTTAGTTAATAGAATCTAGGCTTTCCTAATATTATCATTCCCAACAATGACACTAAAAACTTAATTTATCCTTTAGAGGTTAAGGTCCATATAAATTTAACTATAAGTACATGGCATAGTATAGCTAGTATAGGCAAGTATGGATCAATCTCATGAAGACAGTAATTACTAGTAGTTACCCTTTTTTATTATCTAGCCTAAGAATCAATACTAATCAAATAAACTAAATTAAGATTAAACGATTTTAAACTTAGGACAAATAGAATGCGAGGAAAAATTAATATCAAATAATAGTGTCTAGGTGGTGAATCCCCCTAAGAATTTTTAAATTATTAACCTTTTATCATGCAATTATATTATTGATTATTGGACTATGAAAATTCTTATCTTACATTAATAACTCTCTTAAGACTATTAAAAACTAATCCATTAGTTAATTAACAGAAATCTTTATAGTTATAAGATTGCATTATCAATTTATAAAATTTGCTATTAGGTTTAACCCTAATTCAGATGATTCATGTCAGCCTAATATTCTAGATGTATTAAAACAAAAGTGCAACACATAATTAAATTGCAATAAATCAATCAATATAATTGCTTTGAATAAAAGATTAAAACATATTATTATCCCAAACTAAGGTTCATCAAACCTAGACATAAAACACGTTTAGTTACTAATCATAGAAAACAAAATCAAAGATAAACATTAAGAAAAACTAATAGAAAACAAAGGAATCATAATTCTAAATCTTCCTTTTCGTTCCATTTAATCTCCTTACAAGTTTGGATTTGATGCAGCTTTCTATCAGATCTCTTGATATTAACTTTGTGCATTTCTCATCCCTTGGTCAAAGTCATCTCCTCTCTAGGTATCTTATGTATAAAAAATGTTGCAAAACTCATATCTCTCTACTTTGCCTCTGCTCACGTCCTTTTATAGCAAAAACTAAGGTTTTTAGGGCATACACAGTCACTTATACAACCATTTAGGTGACTGTGTAGCACTAAAAACCCTTAAAATTATGCCTTTACGTGTTTACAGAAACTTACACAACTACATACATGAGTGTGTAAGCCCAAGATGCTTCAAATCTTTGTTTTATGTCACAATTTCATCCAAATTCTTCTTCTTTTTGTCCATAAAGGCAATTATCACCTATAAATACACTTGGAGCAAATTAAGTACCAAATATAAACTATAAAATATCAAGCAAACACATGAAATATGGGTGCATAATTATAGTCAAATATGCATTTATCAACGGGTCTGTATTTTTACACGATCATAAAGAGCATCTTCGAAGTTTCACACATTTATAGTAGCTTACATGATCTATGTACATAGCCATATGTTTCTAAATTTGTTTTAATTCTTTTATTTTATGCTGGCAAATAGGTTTAATCTAAAGAAGTTAGTATGATATTTTAAAACCTTGTAACTTAAAATAGTAGAAATGTGGTTAAAGTTTTCTTCCATTATTTTATTTTCTTATTTAGATTCTTATATACCCTAGACCCTTATCTTGACAAATAAAATTGGCTCCTATTTCGTAGTGGAATGAGGCATCTTCCCTTCTGAAAATAGAGGGAAAAGCTGGGCCTTTTACAAGAGTTTTCAATCTTTATCTACTATTTTCTTTTTGGAATCATTTGTTATATTAAAATATCCAAAACCTGTTCCTTTTGTTTTTTTACTTTCAATATATCTTTTGTTTCTTTCTTTCAGTATGAAACAATATTCATATTGAAGTTGAGATCTTTTCATTGTGTTTATTCATGTTATCATGATGTTCTCCACTATTATGATAATCTATTAGTTAGATAAAAAGAAGCCTCAAACTATTTTTGGATGGAGTCAAAATCATTGAATAGCTAAAAGGTACTACTTTAATTTCGATTATCATAATAAGAAGCCAAAACCATAAATCAATTAGACATAAAATCCATTACAACATCATTAAAGCAAATACTGCCTTTTTTTTTACTAAATAGTTGAAGCAAAAATGGAAAACTAAATGCAATGACTTCACAACGAGGATATCAAAATCAGAAGCACAACATTATAATATGAGGAAGGAAGTAGAAACAGAAAATGTACTGGGTAAGAAATAAAAGTACCAGATAATTGATGGGAGGGAAGTAGCAAAAGGACCATGGTAGAAGCAATCAATGGTGAATGTGGCAATTGTGGCAATTGATGGAAAACGGGAAGGGAACTAGCGATTAAAGCTCTAGATAAATTCCAATCCAAATTAGTTTTGGCTATTTAGCAAAACAAAGTTTACATTTTAAAATCCAATAAAATAAATATTAATTAGCTGGAAAATATTGTAAATGTGGCAACCATATGGTGTATACAAAAAGTTGACATGGTGTGCCACTTCAAAGTTGTTAATAGGAAGGTTAATATTGAGCTATTTTTGCTACAAATTAAATGTTCAGGTATTTTAGTATCACCTTTTAAACTTCATACTAATATTGCATATTTGAGATAAGTTTGGAATTCTTTTTGTAATTTACTCTTAATAAAATAAGGGTTATGATGATGCAAAATTTTATGATAAAGAAAATAGAGTATAAATATTAAAAAAAGAATTATCAATAAAACAAACATTAGGTTATGATCACTTCCACCATTGAAACTACAATTGATCATTGATATAAAAGGAAATACTATTTCATTAATCACATATTTAATGTGGTATTAAATACATATCTTTTCTTAGGATTAATTGATCAAAAATATTTAATTCAATTTACTCATTGTTTAACAACCTTAGAAATAATCCAAAATTCAATTAAACAACAGCTTTAAGAAAAGAAAGACCATCAAGACAATATAATACAACATTTATGGATGCATTTAATCTAGTTGAATTCTCTTCCTAAAATTTAATAATCTCTAATGTAGCAATTAAAAACTCCTAGTTGCCATAAAGATTAAAGAAATTAGACTTTTACATATTTAATCTAGCAGATGATTATTTTAATCAATAAACTAATTGCATGCATTAGAAATCAATACAAAAATCATAAAAACAAAAGTAAAAAAGAATAATTCAATATATGAATAGATGAATCATCTCCCAATTTACAAAGTTTTGAAGGCTTTGACCCCCTTTCGACCAAGATAAAGCATTCCATAACTACTACTAACATTTAGTGAAGAAAAACACACTAATGTCTACTAGAGAGAAGAGAAGAGAATTTTGCGAAATGCTGGAAAGTAGAGATATAAAATTATGGACTCTCTTCCTCCTTCACTTTGGTCCTATTTATAGCTACTTTAATCCCATCTATTGTTGATATTAAGATCTTGTTATGATTCTTTGGCTCTCGGAAGTCATAACTTCATTAATTGTCGTCCAAACATGGTCAAGATAAGGTTAAACAATTTGTAACATGTTTTTCTTCTAAATTTGAAATTTAAAAGTTGTTATCTTTACTAAACATACACATGCCTAGTCCTAAAAAAATGCTACTTTTAATTATATCCCTCTGACTACACCTTAATGTGTGGTGTTTTAGTTTGTTTAAGCTTTATATTCGCAAAGGATCATCTTAATACAAAAGATAAGCTAATCTTGAAGATAGAATCAATAATCACATTTAACACAAGATAATTAATATTTAAAAGGATTATTTTTAATTATCTTATCACCCACCTAGGAATAAAACATAGAGGACTCACGAATAAGAATTTATGAGAAAAGCTAAATCAAAAATTTGAGGAACTGAACCATTGATTATAAAGAATCAAAACCAACTTCATAAAGTTTTTTAGCCACTATAAATAAAAAAATCCCTTAATTTCTTCTAAATTTTGGTGAAAAAAAGGATAAAGCACTCTCAGCTCTTAATATTTTTGTAACTCAAATTGGTGTTTATTGAGCATAAATGCCCCCTTTATATGGAGTGAACTTAAAAAAAGTGATAAACATCATAATTATAAAAGTGAAAATGATTCACATTTAAATTAAAATATTTAATTTGAATTGGGCCTTTAATATTTCTTATTTAGTTATGAAAACCAATCATTAATTATATTTCAGTTAGGGCTTTAGTATAATACTTTAATTAAGACTCTAAGAATTCTACTTCCATTAAGATTCCTATTATCGCAAAGGGAAGATCACATTTAGGATATTTCTTAATCAGATGGAATTTAATCCAATAACAAGTTCTATTTTAAATAGAAAACTATAAATTTACGATCGTATTGACACATTTTGGACTTTCTAATTAACTAAAGTATAAACCAATTATGATAGGATAAGGACTAGAACACTAAAGAAGCAAAGATCTATAAAATTAGCCCTAATAATATAGTTTTATATGCCCAAATCTTCTCCAACCTTAGGTTAGATCTACATTTATATCTTGAATTAGTCTATTCAAAACATCTTTAAGCTTTTTACCCCTTGATCATGTAATTGGTCCATTAGCAATATATATTGAATCATTTCATTGGTTAGTCATGCTCACATCATTCTCCCACTCCTCAAAAGTATTTATCCTTGAATTTTTAGCTTTGGGTATGAATATACTTTCTTTAGAACAATGGGAATAAAGAAGAGAGTTGAACACTTCACAAACTTGTTTCAGTTTAGCATAGTTTACCTATTTGACCCATTATGACTCTCTATCATTTAATATCTTTTGAATCTGTTTAGTTAATAAGATCTTGTAAATAACTTTAATTTGAAGCATACCATAACCACCATCATTTTTGGTTGTTAATCCTCCATTAAAAGACATAATTGATTTGAAATCGACTTCTAACATCAGTGATACACTTTAAGTTTACAAGATCAATATATAATATAAATGTAAATGAAGTTGCAAATTTTTTGATTGGAACAAAAATAGAAAAAATAAAGATAGGTTAAAGTATGTATATAGGTTAAAGTACGTATAAACATTATTCAGAAGTATGAATACATATTTGATGAGAAGATAATAATATAATAAGTAATTTATTGATGTTAGAACCAAAGCTTATATAACAACTAAATTGAACTCATAAGGAATGAAATCCTTTAAACTTAATAGAAAGTTTGGTAACCTTGCCCAAAGAAAGCCAAAACTTGAATAAAAATGTAAATAGTGATTTTAGAACAAACAAAAGATAGCAACTAGTGTGAACACAAAGGAATGAATCCTTAGAATCCAATAAGAAGTTTGATAACCTAGCCCTAAGAGAGCTATAACCATGATAAAGAAGAAAATATTGATTTTAGAATAAAAAGAAGATGGCAATTGATGTGAACCCAAAAGGAATGAATCCTTATAATCCATCAACAAGTTTGATAACCTAACTTGAAGAAAGCTAAAATCAAAATAAAAAGATAACCAAACTTGATTTAAAATCATGTTATGATACTAACTGATATGAGCCCTTCTAAGAATAATATCTAGAGAACCCACAAACCATATTAAAATCTTACCAAAAAGATATTTCAATTTTTTAATTAACAAACCAATTGATTATGACCAATAACTAAGTACATAAAGTGTTAAGTTCCAAATTTCAATGAAGAACAAGGATAAAGCACTAATGACTCTTAATATTTTATAACTCAAATATATGTTTATTGAATACAAACATCCCCCATAAAAGTGATAACAATCTTAGTTGCAAATATATTCATACTTAAATTGGGACATTAACTACTAATACTATTTAAATTAGAACTATCCTAGTTCTTATTTACCTGTGAAACCAGCTATTAGTTTTACATTAAATAGGAATTTGATATAATACTTTAATTATAAGTTTAAGAATCATGATTCAATTAAGATTTATAATATCATAAGGAAAGTACCACCTTAAGGGCTTTTCTTGATCAAATCGGAATCTAACACTTCCTAATCCAAGTAAGAAACTTACAAATTTCTACAAAAAAATACTAATATGTTTTAGGTTCTATAAGTAAGTAAAGTATATCAAAATTATAATGAAATAAAAACTGGAATAGTAAATAGCAACGACATATGAAATTATCCCTAATTTCATAGGCTTATGTATCCAAGTCTTCTCCAACTTTATCTTGGATCATGTTAACTAGAGCTTAGTTTTCCTTTGTTATAATAATCTTTCCAAAATGGTCGTTGACAAGCTTTGAACCATGATCTACATATATGTCATGAATCATCTCATTCAAACTATCTTTTGGCTTCTTACTCCTAGCCATTGTAATTAGTTCACTAAGCATATGTAATGGACCCTTTGATTGACTGCTCTTGCTCACATCAGCTAGGCATATGCAGTAGGTCCTTTGATAGGCTAGTTATGCTCATATTAGGTACACGGAATTATGTGAGATTGAAATCAATGGATGTTTCATAGGGAGTACTTATAATTCGATGCAATTATATGTTTGTGCATGGTTCGATTCATTACTTAGTAAGTTTTAAGAGATTATAGGGCCATATGCACATATGTGGTAAAGTTTTGACCATGTAGTGGTAGAAGATTAAGTTTTTTCTTTATTTTATTATTTTTGTTGGTTAATGTTTATTACCTCCTTGTAATGATTTTTTAAGTAAGGTGCTAAAAGTAAAGTGAGAGGATGTAGGCAAGTTATAAGAATTGGTTTCATACAGTTAAATTCAAAGGAATCCTAGATTGAGAAACATTGTTTAGTTGATATATGAAAGTATGTAGTATTTTTATATTATAAATTTAGTTGGAATGATTTACAGTTTGTTAAAGAGTTATGTTTAGTTTATTTATAGAGAATATTAGATTTAGTTATGGGTTGTAAAAGTTAGCTTTGCCATACCCAAATGTAAGGCAAACATGTTTGAACTTAGTCATTAAGTTTTGGTTTATCATAGTCTAATACAATTAGCTTAGGCTTGCAAATGCAACAAATTAAGTGGTATTAAATTTAAATTTGGAGTCATAATTTTAAGGTACAATAAGATGAGAGGGGATAGAATGAGTAATTGTGGTAATTTGGTTAGTAAGTTTTACCTTTAAACTCATTTATTATTGTTTTATAGATGTGGATTAGGACAAGATGAGTGTCCTATCATATAAGTGTTGCAAAATTTTGACAAAAGAGTTGTAAACTCTTAATTTTGTCCCATACTTTCTATAAAAATTTGATTGTAATATATGCATATTAATTTAGCAATACCAAGTGGTTAGGCATATGTGTTTGGGCCTCACTATTAAGTGGTGGTCTATTATATGTCTAATATGATTTACTTGACTGGGGAGACAACTAATTTTTTTAAAGATCTCCTACGAAATTTAATATATATTCATTAAATATTAAACATAAGTTGTTATTATTATATAACTAATGAAAAGTTTTAAAAGTTAATTAGATCAAATTAGATGTAAAATTATGCTTAATTTAAGTGGTAACTAATAAGTTGGGATTAGATTATATTAACTAGACTTATCTGAGTTAGGATGCATTTTTAGTTTAATTTTTAATGAATTAGAGAGATGAGTATGAGTAATATTTTTCTATAAATTACTTAAAGTATCTCATTAGTTTTATTGAATGAAAATGTGCAGAACTTAAAGCCTTTTGATATCCATATGAGCTTATGAGCCTAAGAGCAATTCATTATATTCATGCATTTTTCCTTATTTTATGTTATTAAACATAACTTATTTATGTTAGAAATTGCTTTTGGACACATTTTTAGTGAATTTATGCATGGAGATAACAGGGGCACTCAGTATAACCAATTTTGACTATAAAACCCTACCTTAATTTTTACCTTCAAAGAAACAATTTGACCTTAACCTTATCTTTCCTACTTAATAACCTTATCATAAGCCACTTTTACTCTTCTTTTTGTTGATTTCCTTAATAATTTTGAGCTCATAAATTGAAGGAATTGTATAAAGCTTAGTTGCATAAGATTTTAACTATTTCTAGGAAAAGTAAATAAATTGATTCAAGATGTAGTGTTTTGATTTCTCAATATTTGTAGAATCAGGGAGAAATATAGTAAAAAAATCCTCTTTAACATTCCTTGTTATAAAAATGAAAAAATAAATAAAAAAAGATGATGTGATTAAAATTATGCAATTTGAATCAAGTGAATTATGACCTGATTTGAGTTAAAACTTATATGGATAAGTTTTTATGCTTTCTTTTCCTCTTTAATGTTTCTTCTTATAAAAAATGAAAAAATAAATAAATAAGAAAAAAGATGATGCGATTAAAATTATGCAATTTCAATCAAGTGAATTCTGAAATGATTTGAGTCAAAACTTATACAAATAAGTTTGTATGTTTTCTTAATTTTGCAAGAAAGAAAATTTTAGGTTTAACAAAATTAAGAAAAAAAAATATATATATATATATATATACTTTGAATATTTTCTATTTATTTTATATCTGCTCTGTCAGAACAGAAAAAGGGAAATGAATTTATATAAGTTAATAACTTGGATTTGTGATAATTTATAAAAAACATATGCTTGTGACAAAGAGGATACGTCACAGAAAATCACTGAATTTTTTTGAGAATCGTATCTGTGGCTACGGCAGTTTTACCAGTCTGTCTGTCCCCAATAATTAGTCCTTGCTGACCACGTCCTATAGGGATCATTGAATCAATAGCAATAAGTCCTGTTTGAAGAGGCTCAAATACGGAACGTCTCGAAATAATACCCGGGGCGGGAGATTCAATTAACCTAGAATCAGAAGCGGAAATTTCACCTCGACCGTCAATAGGTTTAGCTAGGGAATTTATAACACAACCCAAATAAGCCTCACTCACTGGTATCTGAGCAATTCTTCCTGTTGCTTTTATAGAACTTCCCTCTTGTATCATCAAACTGTCATTACCAATGTCAGTAATTGACGATTATACAATTCGAACAATTTTGAATTCACCTTAAAAAAATGAGTAAACTTGCTTTGATTCAAATTGGATTAAAGAGAAATTTCCAATTACTAAAATTGAGTTCAGTTTGGATGTAAAGAAACAGAAATGGAATGGGTTTTCTCCTTCATTTTGCTCAGTCAACACACTAGAAAAACTACAAATACTATGTTTGGTTGATGAGAATCGCATCCCGCCCTAATTTGTCTTGACGTAAAACAGTAAAACAGATAGTCGATTTTTTTCTATCTTTTGTTGAATCTTTTTCATCGCTCGATAGATAATTGGATAAGCCAATGATTTTTTTCCATGTTTCAGAATAGGGTTAACCAACATGTTAACTAATCGATTACGATAAATTGGATCAGATTTTGTAGTTTTTCCTTCTGCAGTACCTGGACGTGACATGAGCGTGCAAGGGGTTCTCAAGAATCATTTTTCCTTTTCTTTTATAAGGGCTAATAAAATCACTATTTCTTAGAATCATGGACCCAATTCAATTCAGTGGGATCTTTCATTCACATTTTTTTCAATCAAGAATGTTTTATAAAACTCTTAGACTCCCAAATTTGGAGTATCCTACTTTCACGCAATTTATAGAGTTCAACAAGCACTACATATTTCACGATCAATGGTGTATTACTATTTGTAGTAGTGTTCCTCATATATCGTATCATATATATATATATAACAACTGGTTCAAATTTAGTATTAGGAAATATTGCCTGTGGAACCTCAATATCCTTTGGCGTATTGATTCCTTGTAATTACATCACAAATAAAAGAAAATTTGTTGATAAGTTTAGAGATATTCCTTTCAACAATTATCTAATATATATATATATATATATATATATA
>JANZXR010000003.1:23919042-23953253 GCA_027575705.1 Erythroxylum echinodendron
TTGAATTTTAATCACTTCTTCTTTGTTCTTCAATTCCTTCACCTCTTATCATCTCTTCTCTTTGACTCATCACACCCAGAGAATTGTGAAAAGATTGAAAGATAGCTATCTTGGAGGATTAAGAGAGTATAAGGTAAGAATTGATGTTTAATGATTCTTTCTTATACACTCCTATTCATGGCAATTGGTGAGGGGATGTTACAAGTATGGAATACGGGGGAGGTGCAGTGAAAGCAAGCTTGCAGCAGAGGAGTGAAGGCGTGAATAGTAGTGTGATCCAAGCAAGTTAAATTGTCACATCAGTGAATAATGAGGAGAGAACACAGTCGCGTGACATAGAAGAGTAGAAGAGAGCTTGGGGGAGCTTGCGGGAGAGGAATTTAATAAACATTGTCAAATTCCAATGTTTATTTGTCAAATAATAAGGAAAATAATAATAAGTAGAAAATTATTAATAATTCGAAAATTAATAATAATAATAAGAAAATTAATAATAATAATAATAATAATAATAATAATAATATTATTATTATTATTATTATTAAAAAGAAGAAGAAGAAAATTAATAATAATAAGGAATTTAATAATAATAATAATAATAATTTATAAAAATAAAAATAAAAATAAAATAAAAATAATAATAATAATAATAAAGGATATTTTGGTCTTTTTGTTAGTTACTCTTTTGTTATTCTAAGTTTATATTTTCAAAGTAAACATTAACGTAGAAATTCTTTAACAGTAAACTAAACAAAGTAATACTCATTCTATTCTATTCTATTCCTCATTTTTTCTATTCCTAATAATAATTATTCTATTCTTTGTTCATTCCAATCTTTGCACCGCACATACTGTTAAAAGCTTTCTTGAGATTGATTGATTGTCGCTCCAAGTAAAAAATTGACCCTTACACTTTCAATGAAAGAGTCCCGATTAACTCAAGCAGTTAAGAAAATCTTCGATGTAATTCCTTATACTTACCTATTGACCTCCAACTTCATTCTTAAATAATTTGCAGTTAAAGTCCACTAGTACCGTCTTATGACTCATTGATATTCTTGTTCAAATATTTTAAATAGTCTCAAAGTAAGATTATTTATAAGTTATGATTGGGAATGTACACAAATATAAGGTAGAGTGTTTGAATGAATTATTCTAGCTTTTAGCCAAGGAGTTGGCTTGAAAATTGGGAATGCAAGACTTATATTTCTTTGAGGTCACAAGCCACTACAATTCTTGGTGATTATTTAAATTGCTTTAATTATTATCCAAGTCCTAACTTAAAGATAATCAAACTTGATTTTAGTTTCCAACAATACTATTATAAGAGGTTTCTTCGAAGTTAGTAAGTCCAATTTAGGCAACATTCTACTTAATGACACCTATAAAATTTTAAGCCAAAAATCTAAGTATTTAAGAAATAAAATTAAGTTTTCTTACTATTTCAGATACATAAGTATAAATTTTTTCTACGTCATTTTATCTAGTGTTATAAAATGAAAGTTATGATATATTTGATATTTTGTCAATAATTCATAATATTTGATATAGTTTATCCAATTTTTATTGCATTTAAAAATGAATAGAAAATAAAAAATAGAAGTATAACCAAACATACATTAAAAATCTTAAGTCTTCATGCCATTTTCTTTTTTTTAAGCCAAAAATCAAAAAGCATACAATTTTATTTCGTTTTAAGCTTATACTTAATCATATCCTTCAAACGTTTTTAATAAAATGCCCAGTTTTAGAGAGCCTCGATAATGCTTAATTTCAATTTCATGTTTCATTGTCTTAATCTTTCAAAGATCATAAATAAAAATTTTTAATTTAAGTTCAATTATATATTTTATAACAAAAAAAATCCAGATTCAAAATACTCTTTTAGAAATAAATTATTAAAAAGAAAAGGTTATTTATAAACTAATATTATTTGTTATTATTTCATTATTAAAACTAAAATTATCTAAAAATTCTATAAATAATTATTTTCAAATTTTGATATCATGTATTTTAAAGATATTTTAACTCAAAATGTCTTTATTAAATAATTATAGACATATTTTTAAAGGAAAAATTTAATTTTAATTTAAATTAATCATAAGATAAAATAATTTGAAATTATTTATTCTTTTTATCATGTAAATCAAATTACAGCAATATTGTGACAAAAATAAAAATAAAAAATAATTTTATAAGAAAAAATAAAAATATAAAGAAAAAACAGAAATCAAAAAATAAAATTTGCATATCCTAAGCCCATTCTCGTGTGCTGTGTTTAGAGCAGCTGCCGTTTTATTTGTGAATTGCGATAACACCCCTCATGAATATCTAACAGGACAAGGTCCCAACCCCACCAATTTGTTTACATAAATAATAATAGTTATATGATCCACTCTCCTCACCAAGTACAGACCAGTGCGCCAACCCAATTTCTGTCTGAAAATACAGATCAGTAAGACATTTCTTTTTACCCTTCTCTCAACTCGGCTTTTCGACAGCCTGTTGAGCGACTCAGGTGAGCCGCGCCCTCAAGTCTCAGCTTTTTCTTAGACCTCATGGGCTTGATTCAAAGATTTTGATTTTGGTTTCAACTAAACAATGCTACTTTTGTTTTTCTCTTAGTGTTCTTATTATTTTTTGTACCTTTTTGGGCTTAGCAACTTTATTTTACGGTAATTGTTCCGTATTTTTGGGTTTTCATGGGTTTGGTTAGTTAGTGTGTGTGATTATAAGGGTTAATGGTTTTTGCATTTTTTTTTTGCTGGGATTTGAGATTTTGAAAAAAAAAAAAATGCTAGCTTTGTTTAAGATTGGGTTTGAGAGAGAGTGCTTGAAAGCCTGGTGAGAGATGATGTGCTATTAGAGATTGGGATCGGTGATCATATTTTTCAACTGCAAGTTTCTGTTTGCTGTACAGCTTTACGTGAAGTACACATAATTTGTGTAGTCTCATAGAAGGTCATGTTTGCAACTTGTAGAGGATGGGTTGTTGCAGGGGAGGCTTAGGTTTATAGGTTGCCTTTTTGCTATTTTATGGAGGGACATGTGGGTTTGGCTTTGTAAAAGGTGCCATTATGATATGCCCATTTTTGGGCTTTCACTGTTGAATTTTGATTTCTAATTTCTGCGTATTAGTGAGTGCTGAATGTTTCAAGTATGAATTAAGCCTTTAGCCCCTATTCATTGTCACAGTCAAATAGACTTTTAAGTAAGCTTTAGAGCCCTTGTGAAAGCATTTATTGAATTTATGCTATTATCTTTATAATTCTGTTTTGTTTTTTATAGATTACATTGATCTACTCATTAGAGTTGTCTGCTTGCTTCTGCAATTGCATCTTTCTTCTTTCATCTTCTTAATATTTTCCTATTAAGAATATATATCTGGTCATTCAACCTCAAAAGTTGAGTCTACTATAGCATTTTCAATTTGTTTCTCCTTTTGAGAAATATGAACATGTCCCGAAGTTGAAACTCTTCACCTGGTCTCTTTCTTCCCATGGTCCTGGTATTTTCTTGTCTTGTTGGTTTTTTTGAAATTTTGTGCTTTTGTCTGGTTATCAGTCTATATTCCCCAATGTACTTTTTATCTTAACTCGTTGTGACATCTCTTCACTGGATAATTATGGTAGCGTTTTGTTGTTGTGCAACTTGGTAATTGTGTTCAATTAGTAGACAATAATAATTGTGCATTTACTAATAGAAAGCTAGTCTTTGGTGATGTTAACAATACTCAAACATTATGGTTAATTTTTGTGTGAAATGAAGAAATGTTAAAAGCAATGTGGGAGTCTTTTTTGCTAGCTGCGTTTTACAATTATTTAGTTCTTTATGAGGAGTTATGCATACATCAGATAGTTTGCTGCAAAAGGTGTATATACATATATTTATTATGCGTGTGTGTGTATATATATTCTATTTATTGTTGACACAGATGTGATGGAGGAAAAACTTGAAGCTGATGTTGTGGACAGTGCTTCTACCGATTCTTTTCTTGTTGATTCGGATGATGATGAACCATCTATTTCAGGACACGATGACGAGATACATCCGGAGGTAACTTGCTAGGAATCATTGCTTCTTTGTTTCTGCTTTATTCTAATTTGTGATTTAAAGTTATAAAACAGTATTTGGTTGTACTGAGATACGTAAACTAGGACCCAACTGTTAGTGCGCCCATCCAAATTGTGCATACCAAATCTGAACTTCGGAAGGACAAGAGTGGAAAGATTTTATGTTAAGGAGTACGCTTGGCTTCTGACCTAGTTTCGACAATAACACACAGTGACAGAGAAACAAAACCATGGATTTAAAAGCTAGAACCCCTTGTTATTGTGTTGATTAATCGTTTTGATTTTTGCAGTCACAATAGAATGGCAGTAGTTAAGAGTGTAAATCCTATTGTCTAGTTGATGGACAAAGTCCAAATGCATATAAGACCTTAAGGGCATTACGAATTTCAGATTCTCTAATATCAATTTTTTAGTAACTCATGTTTATGAGAATTGATGTTATGCAGTAGCATTGTTATCATTTTGCAGGAACCTCTGACTGAGAAAGAAATAGAAGAGCTGATATCTGAGTTCTTGGAAGTCGAGAGTAAGGTAGTATAAAGTTTTAACTTGAATCTGGTTTAGAGGTTGGTGCTTTATTTTAGAAATTTCTCTCTCTCTCTTTCTCTCTCTATCTCTCTCTCTCTCTCATATTTTAGGCTACAGAGGCTCAAGAAGCGCTTGAAAAGGAGTCACTTGCTAAAGTAGAGGGTGAAGTAAGAGATGAGTTGGCACAAACACTTTGTGGTTATGATGTTAGTTCTTAATGCCTTTGTCAATTCACACTCCTCTTCTCTCCCTATATTGCTTGTCTAATCACACCACTCTTCTCTTCCCATCTTTCTCTTGGTTGGTATTATATTTATATCCTTGCAGCTCGAGGCAGCAGTTGCAGATGAGATGGCTAATTTTAGTGAGGAATGGGAGAACGTGCTTGATGAGCTTGAGACTGAGAGTGCTCACTTGTTGGTCTGCTTCTTCTTTCAATTTGAGTAAAACTCGTTAGTTCTTTATACGCATGTAACATGTCTAGATAACACTGCTTCTGCATAATTATTATTTACATTTACATTCTAGTTTTTGTAAATATAAAAGGTTCTTGTCATGCAATATTTGGTTATTGCTGGTTTAAGACAATCGAAGTGTAAAAGAATAGCGGGTTAAGTGAATATAAAAGAAGAGGGAAGAAGGAAGAACATCAAGATACAATGGTTCAAATACTAGAGTTGATTTATAGCGTTAGATAGCTTTGGAATCATATTTTCCATTTTGGTTATACTACTACATGTGCTACTAAGTAATTGCGGACAGTTATCTTGATATGGGAGATGGATGCTGACTATTAAATTCTTCTCTACTTGAATACTTGTCATCTCACCATAGATTATGGATGCTGACTGTTAAATTCTTCTCTACTTGAATACTTGTCATCTCACTATAGATTATGGATGCTGACTATTAAATTCTTCTCTACTTGAATACTTGTCATCTCATCATAGATTGGTTTAGATTTCAAACTAGTACAAAGTTTGGAGTGTTGCTTAAAACTATAAAAACGGGTTAACTCTTAACTCTCGAAGAATTGATGAAACTAAGACTAACATTTTGTAAACACCTTACACGAAATTCAAGTGAGTTACAATATCAAAGTCTTTGTCTATGTAGATGCTTTTGAATCGATCTTAGGATGATCCTACATCAGTTATTGCTGTTGGCTTTAACTTTTTTCTTCCCACAATTGTTGGAGAGTTTCCCTATTAGAATTTTGAAATTTTAAGAGAATACTGTTACTTATATCTTGATTTTTGTTGCCTTTCTTCCTTTTGATGCAGCCCAATTAAAAGAACATCCTTTGATCCTTTTGCTAAAGGGTACTAGATAGTGTTAACTTGCAAGTTTTGTTAATTGTTTTCTTCGTTATTTTTTTAATTATGAACAGAATGTAATTTGTATTTTAGTTTGATAGTGTCATTTTTTTTCCATGTTTGATAGTTGCTTGTACTATTAGGTTTACCATGTTTTCTTTGATGGTTTGGTATTGCTCCTTTTTTCAGGAATATTTTTTGTATTTTACGTAATCCTTTTCTTATTTCAACATAAGTAGAATCGTTTGTGAATGATTTAATTTCTCATAGACTAACCTTTTAATTTCTCCTGGATTTTGAACATCATTTCTTTTGTAAATGTATTTTTCAATTAAACAAAATATACAAAATGTATAAATAGAAAGCTTTCCTTTTTTTGTGTGTGTGTGTGTTCTCTTTTTGTTTCTTGTGCTTATCTTGTTCTAATAAGACTAAAGAAATAAGAAAGTAAAACTTGAAATAAATACTAAAACTTTGTAATTTGTATAAACTATCTTTTTACTTATTTACTTATTTTTTTATTGGGAAATATGGCTGAATGGACTAATACGACTAAAGTTTTTTTTCAATAGAATGGAAAGGAGTCTATAGCTCCCATGTTAGATGGACTTTGCGAGAAACATGCTTGTATTGCCCTCTTGATTTATTTCACTTGTTTCTCTTAACAGGAACAACTTGATGGTTGTGGTGTTGACCTGTCAAGTCTTTATAAGTGGATTGAGAGCCAGGCTCCCAATGGTTGCTGCACTGAAGCTTGGAAAAAAAGGGTTCACTGGATAGGGTCTCAAGTCACAAGTGAAGTTACACAGACAGTAGCTGATGCTGAAAAATATCTTGAAATCCATAGACCTATAAGAAGGTATACAATTTTCTCCTTTGGCATGTAACATTTCTCGTATGAAGTTAACTCAAATGAAGATATGATATGGTTATAGACGGCATGGAAAATTATTGGAGGAAGGTGCTAGTGGATTTCTACGGAAGAAACTTGAAGTTGACAGAAGTAAGGAGGCTATAGTGGAAAATGGAGACATAGATTGGGCCTCTCTGAAGAAACTATTCTCTGGTGGTGCTTCTGAGGATGCTCTTTCATTTGGCAGCAAACATTGGGCTTCGGTTTATCTGGCCAACACTCCTCAAGAAGCTGCAATGATGGGCCTAAAGTTTCCTGGGGTTAATGAGGTGAATTAAGTTCTAAATATTTGGTGCCTTACTGATTTCTTCATGCTTTGTAGCTTGACTTATTATTATTTCCTGTGCCACATATGATAAGTTTCATTTAAACAAGCAATTAGCCTGTAAATTCATTCGCTTAATATTCTGTTTTATTTGTTCTTAGCTGCTAGTGCTTCTACATGCTTTGTTGGTATAGGCTTGTAGTTCTTGTTCCCCTATTTTTGATGGTGATCGATTCTTGCAATTGAACTTTTGGAGAAGAAAGATTTCTTAGGTTGTAGAGTAAATGATGCATTTGGTGGATCTGTTTTTTTCTTTTTCAACAAAGTAGGCAGATCAATAGAAGAACTTAAAAGATTGGTCTACAGTTCCTGTGGCTTCTATTACTATCATTTCCCCCTTTATCTTATACTTGGTTTACATTTTGCTTCAATTGTTTTGTTTCTGTTCTGTAGTTTTTCATGTTATTGTTTGTCAGGTTGAGGAGATTGAAGATATTGATAGTAATCCCAGTGATCCATTTATTGCTGATGCCATAGCCAATGAAAAAGAATTAATACTTTCTGATGAGCAGAAGAAAAATTATCGGAAGGTTTGTGCATTCTTATGTTGCATCGCATAATTGTATTTAACTTCAAGAGGCAATTTGCATTGTTCCCCACTTTGTCAATAGTTCTTACAATTTGATAATGATGGCTTTGGAGATTACTGAACTGTTTTTCTAGAATTTCAGTGTATGGATTTGTGCATGCAATCCTTTCCTTAATGTGAGGAAGAGCCTTTGATGAAGAACTCTGCAGTTGGACTTCATGTTGTGCTTGTTTACTAATATATAAGTCATACAGCTTTTCTGAATTGTGTTTGATATCCAAGTCTTTTGCTTTTAGTGGACAGAGTGGATTGTCAAGACTTTGGAATACTCTAGCTTTTCTGCGGTTTTGAAATGAATTGTTACTGTTGTCAAGACTTTGGAATACTCTAGCTTTTTTGCGGTTTTGAAATGAATGGTTTCTGTGGTTCATCCTTTTTCTATTTTACATATGCTTTTCTTGTAATTGTGATAGAACCATCTGTCGTCTCACTGATTTGTCTATATAATTTGACAAGTTTCTATTATCTAATTTTATGAGAAAATATTAGAAAATATGCTTAATACGGAGTCAGCCACTAGAATCCATTACTTTCTAACTGTTGAAGGATTCATTCTTTGACCACTTCCACTTGAGCATTTATGCTCAAATATCACCATTTTGAAAACAATGAGATTTATCAGGCAACATGTTTATTTCTTTTGAACAGCTAAATGATTTTGTTTTCTGACAATCTTGAATGTTGAAAGGTCAAAGAGGAAGATGATGCAAAAATTGATCAAAAGCTTCAACGTCATTTGAAACAGAGGAGACACCGTAAAAGATCTAAGCAGGTAAAAGCATCACAATTTATTTATGTTTCTTATGAATTTATAATTTCCAAATTTTTGTGACATAGGCTTTAGCCTTTACATTGGTCTAATCATGGAAAACATTCAAAGTTTTGATCAACTTTCAGTTTTTGTATCAGTGTCTTATATGACCTAATAAAGCAATTCTGTTGGTACCATAAAACCGATTAATATGTTTAGTCTTATTGGGGACTGAAAAATCATCTCCTCTCCAAGTATTATTATTTCAATGATGTGTCTGTTGTTTCAGGTTATATCTGTGGTCAGAATATTGCAACAATGCATTTGGTTTCTTCATGTTCCTTTTTGATGATTTCCTTCTTACTTCCTCGTGTCATTCAGGAAGCATTGGGTTCATCGGATTTGAGTACAAAAAGCAATATAAATGAGCTACTATCTTTGGATAACCAAGGAGGGTATACTCATAGGGAGAAAACTCATGAAGACGGAAAAGATATGCCTAACAATGACAGTGAGGTTGCAAGCCAGAGACTGGAGGATATTCCTGAAAGTTCTGAAACTTCTCATAACTTAGACGTTGAAAAACCAACGAGTAACAACAGTCCAGTGTTTCCCCAGTCTTCTTTGCCTGACTTCGCTGAATCCAAAAGTTCCAAGCGTCAAAGTGACAATCAGGAACCTGATGTTGATTGCAAGAGGGTTCGAACTGTTATCATAGATAGTGATGAAGAAGCTGATAGTGCAAAATGTGAATTAGCTGATGATGCCGTTAAACTGGAGGATCAATCAATTGTGGATGGCAAAGCCGGGGATCCTCATACCTATTCATCTTTTTCGAAAGGTCTAAATGAGAAGTTCCACTGTACTGCTTGTAATAAAGTTGCGGTTAAGGTGCATGCTCATCCACTTTTGAGAGTAATTATTTGCAAGGAATGCAAAGACTTAATTGACGACAAAGTGCATGTGAAGGTATGGAATCTGTATTATTGATAAATCTATTAAATTCTCGATATAATCAATTTAGATAATTATGACCCTATGAATTGTGATTATGCATTTATGAGGTAGAAATTTCTTTTACTTGATTTCTAAGTAACAAGGGAAGCATTTTTGAGAATACCAATTGCATTGGAAGATGGTGAAAATGTGACAAAAATGCAAAAATGTTAGTAGAGTAGAAAATGACAACTGTAAGTCCATAGTTTCTCAAGCTAGATGGTCTTAGAACATGTAAAGATTAGAAAAGAAAAAATGATCAGGGTTACATAAAATCGTTATTTAAGGATGATATCTTTTTGTATTTCTATTAGATTTTGTTTTGGTCAAATTATATTGTCATTAAACTTTCTGATTGCATTAAATCATTTCAAATATGTACAAGTTATGCTTCAGAATGTTCTCTGTTCAACTCTATCTCAAAAGTTGCATCAAAGTTGGAGCATGTTGGTATGCGTATTGTAACCAGATTATTGTCAATGAATTCAAGAGCTTGAATTGGGCTCAGTAAATACTGTGCAAGAAATCCACTTTAGATGGATTATTTTTCATTCAGGGTTATTTTGCTACTATTTTATCTGTATTGGTAAACTGGGGCATAACTTGTCCTCAGAACTTCTATTACGTTCTTACTTTTTCATCAAAGTGCATATAGTTAAATCTCTCTTGCCCCAGTTCTATACGTGTTACGAACCTTTACAAGGTTGAAATTGTACCCCTCATTGTTTGGTCATACTCTACACATTGTCTGAGACGGTTCAGAATGTCTCTAAACCAAACTTTTAAATCTAACATATTGATCCTGTAAATTATAACACTAGTAGCATTCATGGTCAAAATGTTCATTGAGGAATGACTTAACTGTTGTCCCCAATTCTTCTGTTTCAATGTTGGAGATTTCATTGAATTAGTTGTTACAGGATCTTGACTGCTCTGAGTGCTATTGCACATGGTGTGGCCAAAGTGATGACTTAGTAAGTTGCAAGTCATGTGAAAAATTGTTCTGTACCACTTGTGTGAAGAGAAATGTTGGCGAAGAATGCTTGTCTATCATCAAAGCTTCTGGGTGGCAATGTTGTTGTTGCTCTCCAAATTTGCTACAAAAGTTGACTTCAGACTTGGAAAAAGCAATTGGATCTGTGGATAAAGTGGTTATGAGTTCCGATAGTGATTCAGAAAGCTCAGATGCAGATGTCACTGTTGCAAGCAGGTAAAAGTTATATTCCTTTCGAAACTGAGATTTTTATCCATAATTTAGTGTCTCCTTCCTTTTATATGAATTCTAAAGTCCAATTTGGACATACTTTTCTGATAATTCCATCCTTTTCTTGGTAGTGCTTTCATGGGCTAATTTCTCATTCATTATCTGATGAAGAGTTGCAAAAATTCTTCCTTTCAAGATAATTATGAAAATTTTCTCACTATTTTCTAATCAGCTTTAAGAGGAAGAAGAGAAAGAAGAAGATTCGCAGGATTATTGATGATGCTGAATTAGGAGAAGAGACTAGAAGGAAAATTGCAATAGAAAAGGTGCTCAAGTATGGATATTTTGTCATATTCAGTTTTTTCATCGCATTATTTCTTACATAGCTATCTGATATAGGAACGCCAAGAACGTTTGAAGTCCCTACAGAGACAGTTTTCCAACAAATCCACATTGATGAGCTCTGTAAACCGCAATGACAACTTACCTGAAGGTCCTAGTGTTGAAGTTCTTGGTGATGCTACAAGTGGCTATATAGTGAATGTTGTGAGAGAGAAAGGTGAACAAGCTGTTAGGATTCCTCCTAGCATATCCGCTAAATTGAAAGTTCACCAGGTTATTCTTTTTTGACTTGAAGCAGTAGTCTTCTTGGTGTGTTCAGTGCAGTCATCTTGTTATGTAGTCTTGCTGAGATAGCTGCCTGCTTGTGGCACAACTGAAATTATATTACTTGATTGCTTAGTTCTCTTGCTCCATCCAAGTTGGTATTATTTTTTAATCGTATGCATACTTGCATTCAATGACTTGCTAATTTGCATAGTTCTGTAAACAGGGATGTCAATGGGCCGGGCCCATGGCGGGCCGCGGGCGGGGATGGATCGGTCCGCGGCCCAGGCCCATTTATATGTACTTTATTAAAAAAAATACAAAATGTCGTCGCCGTTTTGTCCAAAATGGGTGACCTACCCGGGCTAAAAACAGGCCGGGCCGGGCCAAAATTGCCATCCCTAATTGTAAATTAGGAGCATCCAGGTGTAGAGATTCAGAGCTTTGATAGTGAATCATTTTTTTAAAATGCATTGACAGTTAAATATGCTTTGATATTAATACTGTTTTTTTTGTTTGGTCAACAAACTATAGTTACATTCATTACTTTAATGGGATTTTATATTTCAGGTGGCTGGGATAAGATTTTTGTGGGAAAACATTATACAAACTATTGGAAAAGTCAGGTCTGGTGACAGAGGTCTTGGTTGTATTTTGGCTCACACCATGGGCCTTGGAAAAACTCTTCAGGTATTTATTTGATGCATTTGGACGGAAAGGAAGACAGACCTAAAAAATCGAGATTTACCCTTTTGGTCACTATTGGATGGAGTTGCTTTTCTTTAGTCCATTTTGAAGTTTAGCATTTGCAGCTCTTCAGTGTTCTCTTGCTAGTCATTATTTTTGGCTGAAATTACATTTTCTATTTTTCTTGGTTTTTTTTTTTTCCCTGCAAGTTAAACTATTTCTTTAAAATAGTCTTCAAGGTTTTTCCTGTAAAGTGCAGTCTTGTGCTTCAAGTTATTTTTATTGCAGAGAGACATGTGATTGTTTGCATCAGCTCCTTGGTGTTTTTACATCAGAGAAGAACAAAGTTTCCACGCAACAGTACATGTTAGATTTCATTTTCATCAATATCATGTTAAAAACTAAAATGTTACTAGATCACAAACTATGAAATTCTAGGTGAGTTCATTGCCAGCCTTGAACAATGTCAGAAAGCTTTCTGAAGTTTACTGTCTGCCGATATTTCTCTTCTCTTCTATATCTAATTTTCAATCTTTTGAAAGAATGCTTTATATGTAGTTTGCCTGACTTCTTACAATGGATCTGCAGGTGATAGCGTTCCTTTATATTGCTATGAGAAGCATAGATTTGGGCTTAAGAACTGCACTTATAGTTACCCCTGTAAATGTGCTTCATAATTGGCGGCGAGAATTCATGAAGTGGAGGCCTTCTGAAGTAAAGGCCCTTCGAGTGTTTATGCTGGAAGATGTATCGAGGTATTGTGTTTTCATGGTTGTTCTTGTGTATATGAACTTCCCACTGTCACTGAATTTGAGCTAACTAAAACAAACGTGTGATGAACTTAGACGTCTTGGTACTTTTTTTTTTCCCCATAAAATTGAATCATTCTAATTCTTGTGGGCTATTTGTCTCTAGGTTCATCAAATAATAATTGCCAATTTGTACTGTATGTTACCTGTTTCCGGTACATGTAAAGTAACCTTTCTTGTTCTCTTGGAGGTTATTGCATTCAGATCATTAAAACCAACCAGAAAAGGTGTAAATTGAACTCTGTTTCTTCTTCTCGGAAACAAATTTGGATGAGAAAAGAGAAGGCTCAAAGTTGATTGGTTAAACAGTCCCTTTTGAGACTGACATATAGATTATTCAATTATCATTATCAAAAACTTATTTTAATTTTAGTACCACTCTTTACTCTATTAAATCTTGAGTTTGATTGCTTCAGGGAGAGGAGAGCAGAGTTGCTTGGGAAGTGGAGAACTAAGGGTGGTGTATTTCTAATTGGCTATACTGCTTTCCGAAACTTATCCCTTGGAAAAAATGTGAAGGACAAAAACATGGCTAGAGAAATATGCATTGCATTGCAGGTAACTTTCGTTGCTCTTGGAGTTGCTTTCTAGAATATTACTTGCAGGCATTTGAAGTTGTCTATGGTGCATATTTTTAATTGTTATTAAAATTTGTTACGTGGCTGCTTCTTGTTATCTATAACTTGGTCCTGTATACAACTTCATTTGGTGATATTTTATGGAAGTTATGCATTAATGTGTATGCTGGTATGTGCTGCTTGTCTATGTACACACACGTATAATATGTACAAACAGGTAGATTATAAATAGTTACACATGCATTGCACTAGTGAAAGTTTATTTGATAAGAAACTATTCAACTAATAGACTTAGCTTTTACGTCGAATGATTCTTGATTCGACATCAGAGTCAGGTTAAAATCCTTTGACCTTATAGCATGACTAATACCATAACATTGTCCTCATTTTGCATATTGACTTCCTTTTAGCGATCTACAATGTTTGATCTTTTTCCCTCCAGTCGAAGATTAATTTTTGCCAACTTAACTAGTTCAAAACAAACATTCATATTTTTACACAGTTCCAGGCATCAGTTGCACATTATTAACGAGTTCCAAAGGTGTTTATATTTTGTTCAACAAATAAGAAGCTCATTTCTCTTCAATCCATACTCATCTTTAGGGGTGTGATACAATGTCAAAATGATCTTCCTATATTGTCTATTGATTACCAAAATCAGAATTAATAATAGTATCTGTAATTACAATAAAATGATTGTAAATCAATATATTATTTTCTTATACCTATCTCATTCATCCCTATAATTAGGACTGTAAATACTTCACCAGATAATAGTCTCTCCACAGCAGCCCAAGTGAACTTGAAATTGGTCCGCAAGTTGTAATGATATCGGCTTTCTAATGCATTTATATTTATAGTTTCCTTGTTGGGATTGGTTGATTGTTTAATCTCCATAATCACTTGACCATGGGAGGGGATAAGTATCCAGTTGTGAAGACAAATGCCAAATGGGAATGTAGCTTCAGGGGCATTTGTCTTGATCTGCTTTTATCTTTCAAATCTTACATCTCAACTCTTCAGTTCTGTATGCCACTTAGACAACCTCCTTATCTTCCATGTATCCTTGAATCAAGCTTTAGGTCTAATATTCACTATCAAATCTGCTATTATTAGGATGGACCTGATATACTTGTTTGCGATGAAGCACATATGATTAAAAACACCAGGGCTGATACAACCCAAGCATTGAAACAAGTCAAATGCCAGAGGAGGATTGCGTTAACTGGATCACCTCTCCAGAATAATTTGATGGAGTATTATTGCGTAAGTTTTGGATAAACAGAGAGATTTGTCTAAGATTTCAACTTAATTTTATAGTTTTTATTTTGTTCTCTACTCAATATAAAGATTCATATGTAGTCAATTGAAAACAGATGGTTGATTTTGTCAGAGAAGGTTTTCTTGGTAGCAGCCATGAATTTAGGAACAGGCAAGGCTTCTTCTCTTACATTACCTTACTTTCTATTTTCTCTGTACTTTTTATTTACAATATCCCAACTTTCTCGTGTGTAGATTCCAAAATCCTATAGAGAATGGACAACATACTAACTCGACTGCTGATGATGTAAAAATTATGAACCAAAGGTCTCATATCCTCTATGAGCAATTAAAAGGATTTGTCCAGAGAATGGACATGAGTGTGGTGAAGAAGGACCTTCCACCTAAAACTGTCTTTGTAATAGCTGTAAAGCTCTCTCTGTTGCAGAGGAAGTTGTACAAGAGATTCCTTGATGTTCATGGATTCACAAATGACAAGTTTTCAACCGAAAAGATCAAGAAGAGTTTTTTTGCTGGCTACCAGGCGTTGGCTCAGGTTTGCTTTGTTATGCTTCCGGAGCTCCTTAGCGCTTATTATGATGTTGGAATTGGTGAAAAGCTTTTGGCTTCACGTACATCAGTTTTATTGTTGGAAAAAGTTCCTGGAAATTTAATATGCATGAATTTTGAGTTAACAAGTTGGAAATGGAGCTAAAGTTCCTTTCAGATGTGTAGCTCATTCTTCTCATTCTTTTGACAAAATTGTCTTCTTTTCCTGTGTATTCTTCTTTTCGTGACATGCATTTTTGTGTTTTATTAGATATGGAATCATCCTGGAATTTTGCATCTGAGAAAAGATAGACATTACGTCAGTCGGGAAGAAACTATAGAGAATTTCCTTGCAGATGACAGCTCTAGCGAGGAGAATATTGATTGCAATATGAATATTGGAGGTACTCCATTTTCCTTACTATGTTTTCTTCCTTATTAATTTTTGTCATATTGGCTGACATATTGATTGACTGGGTTATGTTTCTTTTGCTGGCTAATCTGACAATGCTGTGATATCAAAATCCTATGTTCTCTAATTCCGATATATTTTGGGTATATAATATTTTTTTATGCAACTCCTTTTGATGCCAACATAAAATGTTGGCTGATTTCAATTGTAGCCTGTCATCTTAATTTATGCTTTGTACTAAAACTGCAAGTTGTTTTATCATGCTGTGCAAATACGATTAATCTGTCTGGATGCACGTCTTAGTAACTGATCATGCTGCATTTCATGTCTTGGAATTGCATTTACTTTCTTGATATCATCACGTCTAATATGTATTGACATTTTTTGATCTATGAAAAGCCAGAATCAAAACACAACCAAATGCTAGATGCTAAAAAATCAATATGGTAATCCTTTGAGTTTTGCTTTTACTAGCTTCTGTAAACAATCATCAATGTCCATTTTCACCTGTAAGACAAGCAAACAAGACTTTTGAATGTGTCTTTTGATTTGGTTAGACAAAGTAAAACAAACATACAAACCTAACTAGGACTTGGCGGTAAATCCTTTTGCCGGTTTGGGTACATTTGAGTAGATGCCCGAGCATTTTCTCCCTTCCTAGTCTTGACTGGAGCTAGCATTCAGAGCATTTTATCACTCTTTGCACTTTCAATCTCTTGCTCACTTTGCATCTTTTTATTTGTCTGCTACTTAATGATTCTTTTTTTTTTCCCTCTTTTTTTTTGATAGAGAGGCCGGGGAGTACCAACAATTACATGCAGGGAAAAAGTGAAAATGGCTTTTTTCAAAAGGTATGATGGTGTATGAATGTTGCTGATCAATTTGATTTCAGAATTATTTATAGTGCTGAGATTGGCCCCCAGCAAACTCCTTATTTATCATACAACAACTTGGTATTTCACTTCTGCAATTCTGTCATGGTTTCGTTCCTTTTATATGAACTGTGCTTATACCCACAGTTTGCCTGAATACTTTTATGACATTTATAATTTGCTAGTTGATCCTTTAATTGGAGTAATCTTCATTAATTTGTGGAGGTTGGAACTTCAACTATTAAATGTAGATACACAAACAATTTAATTCAACTATTTAGAGTTATGAACGATAACTTCTCTAAGAGTTTGTAGTTAATAAGGTTTAACTTGCTCAATTGTTCAAATTACTTTTTGCATCTGTTAAATTTTGATAGGTTGAATTGGTGTTAGATGTTGAGATTCAATTGGTCCTTTTTTGTCGGCATACAGCAATAAGCTTCTAGCTAATTTTTTTAGTTATATATATTGAAGTTTGTGTTTTATCCCACATTTTTAATGCGCCGATCCTGTTACCTTTTGTCTTTCCAGAATTGGTGGAATGATCTCCTTAATGAAAATAACTACAAAGAGATTGATTACAGTGGAAAAATGGTACTACTACTTGACATTTTAACCATGTCTGCTGACGTGGGCGACAAGACATTGGTTTTCAGCCAGAGCATACCAACTTTAGATCTCATAGAAGTGTACCTTTCACGATTAACCCGACGTGGAAAGTTAGGAAAGTTCTGGAGGAAAGGAAAAGACTGGTATAGGTGAGTATTAGTGCTGAACCTTTTATAATTTGAGAACTTTCTTGTATCCTATATCATATTGATGTGTGTATAAGATGCACTCTTTTCAAATTGAAAATTTGAAACCGATTTACTCCCTTTTGCGTTCATTTGTCAAAGGCTAGATGGAAGAACAGAGGGCTCTGAAAGGCAAATTTTGGTCGAGAAGTTTAATGATCCTGAGAATCAAAGGGTCAAATGTGCTTTGATCTCAACCAGAGCTGGATCTCTAGGGATAAATCTTCATGCTGCTAACCGTGTAATCATTGTTGATGGTTCTTGGAACCCAACATATGATCTTCAGGCCATATATCGGGCTTGGAGGTTGATTCTTTACTTGTTACCTTATTCTCATCTGGAAAATGAGTCGTTTGCCTTTTGTTTCCTGGTAAATAAAATGAATTTTTTGCTTTGACCTGATATGAATTTCATTCAATTTTTTAGGTATGGCCAGAAAAAGCCTGTGTTCGCATATAGATTGATGGCTCATGCAACTATGGAAGAAAAAATCTATAAGCGTCAGGTATCAAGAATACCAAATTGCAGTATTAAGTTGCTTCTCTATCTGTCAAGGAATGTTGATGGAAAGATTGGCTTTTGACAGGTGACAAAGGAGGGGCTTGCTGCGAGGGTGGTGGATAGACAACAAATACATAGAACAATCTCTAGAGAAGAAATGTTGCATCTCTTTGAATTTGGTGATGATGACAATTCTGAAACACAGTCTGGACTTGTACAACAGGATAAACGAGCAGAGAGCCATGATTTGACATGCCAACCTGGAAATTCATTGAAACATAAGTTACCTCTTTCTCAAGGAAGCTGCTCTTCTGACAAGTTAATGGAGAAGTTAATAGGAAAACATTACCCAAGGTAGGTTCTTTTTACTCTTCTATTTACTTGGATGAGACTAGTATTAGGAGGTGCAGTGCATCACGATTAGGGGAAAAAAATTATGTCATGAAATTTAAGCTTAAGATTTTCTAGAGCTATAGTCTGCTTGCTTCTTCAGTTCTGAAGACATGTATAAAAACTTCTGAAAGGTACAGTATTTGGTGCATTATTCTTCATTTTAGGTGGATTGCCAATTACCATGAACATGAGACCCTTTTGCAAGAGAATGAAGAGGAAAAGCTGACAAAGGAAGAGCAAGACATGGCTTGGGAAGTGTACCGGAAGTCTTTGCAATGGGAAGAAGTACAACGAGTTCCTATCGATGAATCTACATCTGGGCAGAAGCCACCGATGGCAGACATCCCCTCCTCTGTACCCAATATAAGTAAGCCACCAGCAGCAAGTGACGTGCCTCGTGCTCCTGATACTTCTACTGATGCACATGGGCAGAGCATCTTAAGGAATCGCTTTGTGCAGCGCAAGTGTACAAATCTTTCTCACTTACTGACCCTTCGAAGTCAGGGAACAAAGGTTGGTTGCTCTACTGTCTGTGGGGAGTGTGCTCAGGAGATAAGGCGCGAGAGCTGAACGGGGACGGGTGCGTGGAAGGAAGCCATTAACATTTTTTGTTCATTTTAAGTTATGATATAACTTTGTTCATTGGCAATTGTAAACAGTCGTAGCTGCAACTTCCCTTTGTTTTAGGTCGTGTATATTTTTGAGAGGCCACTGTGCCTGAAGCGATCTTAGGTGAAGTACTGTAGACAGAATTTTAAGTGTTTGTAAATTCGGGTTCATACATTAATTGCACCGTACACTTTCTTTTTGATAGAAGGGAAATACGAATTAAATTTCTGATACCATTCTTTTGGATGGATTATGGTCAAAAGGGAAACAATCTTGTATTGGAGGGAACTTGCAAGCCGCAACAAAAGGTACAATTACGAACACCATTTTAGATAATGTGGAATTTCTCTCTTGGAAAATGCTAAATGCCACTCGTATTTGCAGCTGAACTGAGACATCACTGTGAATATACTAGAATCTTTGTTAATACTAAAAAGAATTCCATTTCTTTCATAGTGGAAATTCAGGGCTAATTGCCAATTCATAACTAACGTTGCCAAGGGACGCATCATTGTGCATTCTACTGCTCGAACAAAATATTGCTGGTTACGCCATACAAAAGCTAAAACCAAGCCTCAATAGGGAAAGTTGTCTCATCCTGCCGGAGTCGATCTTGTCTGCTCTGTCCGACTAACTAAAGTACACTACAGTGTCCTCTTCATCCAGTTTGATTATGGCAACATGTAGAAGACGATCAGGTGGTAATAAAATGGGTTTGTACCAAGTGGTAATAAATGGGTTTGTACGTGTTAGCATATCTCGTCTCCAATCCAGTTATCTTTTTCTTTTGGTCCAGTAGGCCCCTCCTCACCATAAAGCTCAGTTGGGAACAAGTCAAAGATATTCTCCAACGAAAATCGAACAAACAATGGAAGATGATCAATTATCTTCTCTATTTCAGCACGGCCGTCATAGACAATAGTAGGACCCCACTCTCTCATATATTGCAACCAACAGGGTTCTGCAACAACTCCATCACCAAGATATTCTGCAGCAATAAGCTGATATTTGCTGCTTGAATCCACGTAATATTTGCTTCGAGCAGCATCATTTCTCACTCCAACTCCAAGCTTTGTTGATCCTTGAAGGTAAGTACCAGCATGAGGGAAACTCGCATGTCCATGTTTTGATGAATAGACAACTGCTTTATTTCCTTCTATGAACTCCAAGGCTGAAGCATTCACCCATTGACCACCACTATGCTGTGAGAAAAATACTTGCCATAGCTCTCCCGTAAAGTTGCTAACACGAAGGGTGAAGTGTTCCCAGTCACCCACGTGTTCTCCTATCTTGTTCATTTGTATACTCATTATCCCAATTTTAATGGTGGCTGGTCCATTAAAGGGACAGAACAGCCACATTGCAATATCAGTAAAGGTTCCTCCCAAAGCTGGTTTTACATGAACATATAGCTCACCGCTCTCTAGGTCTCCTCTTTTCATAAAATTTCGTGCATCATCTTTTGTTGGAAAATCTATCCAATACTCTCCATCATTTTCGCCTCCACTTGGCAAATTTGAGCCCTTATAGTCAATTGATTCTCCCTTCTGTTTGCCTTCTTGGTATAGAAGTGCTCCATTTTTGAAGAACCACTCAACTGATGAGGGCATATAAACTTCATCTGGATGGAAGAATACAGTGGGGCCGTATTGCTTGATTAAGGCATGAATCTGGTCAAGATTAGGCATTGATGGTAATTTGTTCTGAAGATTCTTCAAACACGCAGTATCAAGCAATGGTCCTTCAGAGCTCAAATCTGTGCTGCAATAGAATGTACCAATTGAAACACCTTTTGCAAACACTCCTATCCTGCAGGGCTTTGTGTTCCACACCTGAAATAGCTGTTTAGAAGATTTTGAATCCACCAAAGTTATCAGATCAGAAGTTTCACATCTTTCAGTGAGATCTGCTCGAACACATCGAACATGCTCCACATCAGGCTCCTCTGGGCTGTTGGTGACTATTATACCCATGGCCTTATAACCTGCAGGTGGGTTTGGCTGCCAAAAGTAACCACCACCTTCATACTGCGAATCGGTACACCAAATCATTGTATATTTAAGGGGTTTTGCAAGAGCTGGAGAATCTGATTTAAATTCCTTGATATAGTCACCTTCAAGCTTGTTGGTGTTTGAATCATGAGCCACAAGAACATAACCTCTCAAAGGTCGATCGTTTGGTTGACAGTAGTAACCTAGACAATAGAATCCCACAGGGTAGCCAACAGGTCTGTAAAAGCTGACTCCTTCTGTCTTCCCTCGCAATATTTTGCAGCTCCAAGCAACTTCAAATTGTGTTACTTGAATTACTTCTATTTGTCCTAGGTTTATTCTTCCACTAGCAAATTCCTGACCTGAAGATGTAAGGGCCGAACATTGCTAAGCAAACTGATCAAATCATGCTCTTGGAAACAATAGGAATGAAAAGATAAAAACATTAGCAGATGCATTTATCAAGTGAATACTTAGTCAATCGAAATAGTGCCTCATCCATGGCAACGTTGTTGGACAAGTTTTAGTAACTGTATTTCATAAAGAACAAACAAGAAATGACATTGAATGGTTTTGGAAGACCATAGAAATCCATAAGGCCATGTTCCATGACAAGATAAAAAGAGTTTTTCCCATCAAGAATCCTTAGTGATATTAGGGTCAAAATAAGGTAGAAATAGCGTTGCCAGCTAATGAAAAGACTACAAAGGGCTATTCCTCATCTTAAAAGGGATGTATCAAATTACAGCTAAATTTTGAGAGCAGGGATGATACTCGATCTGGGAGCTTAAATTATTGGCAGACTTACATAGACGTACATCATGTATAGGTACAAAATTCGATATTGTCAGTGGCAGTTGTTTACTAAGTTCGCTTCTGGTTTCTACTATTTCCAAGGCGATGATTTACCAAATATTGGAAAAGTAGGAAAAAAACATGGCGAAAATTTGAAAATCCAGTCATCTTATACGATCAAAGATCAGCTTTGAGATATCAGAATCTCCAGAGATGCTAAACACATTTGTGCACATATTAGAGAGGATAAGATATGTACAATTGTCTTGATCATTAGCATCCCAAACCACGCCCAGAAACAAGGTAAATCCATTTCTACTCCATCCACTCCAATTTTATCACTAACTAAACACTCAAAATCATGAATAACATCATGAACTCGAAATACCCATAAAAAGAAAAATCAAAGATGGGATGAAACATGGACAGCGAAAGATAAACACACCGGGAGGCCAATCAGGAATAGGTGAAGGCAAAGAGGAAGGTTCCGGGTGAAGCTCAGGCAAGTACAAGTCAGGAACTTGATTGCAGCAAAACCACTCACAACCAAACATCTTTACTAGAGTCTTCTGCTAAACACACTGTTCAAGAATCCAAGACCCAGAAACTAGTTCAAAGATTTGATCTTTAGCCGATTCTAATACGGAAACCAATCCAAGGCACCCTCTTTTTTCCCTCTCTCTCTCTGTGACAATATTCTTTTTATCAGTTCATTGTGTGTGTAAAATAAGCAGCAAGATCTCTTCAATTAAGATGGTGCCTCCCTGGATAGTTCGTGGATGGAGAGAGAGAGAGAGCAGTTGAAGTGAAGATCAAGACACTCCTACTTCCGTGTAAATGAGGAAATCAAATTAGTTAGTTCTTGGGATTTCAGAGCAGTGGTTAGTTTGGCTTTTTTCAGTCCACCTCGTTATGATGGGACCCATTGGTGCCTCACCATCGTTTAATTTTTGTTTTCAAAGAATATTGCTTTCTTGTGTTTATCTCTGGCCATTTGATTTCAATCATTAGTAACTTATGTAACAATTATGTGCAGTTTTGACGAAATTAGGTTGGAGGGGATGAAATCGTCTGATTATCCTCCGTCTGCCATCCCTGTGTCATCCACAAGGGGATGGAAGAGAGGATCTCTCCCCAAGCTGGAGAGGGTGGAAGTGGAACTCCATTGTTCTGCATGTTACAAATTTTATAACATAATTATGAACAAAGCATTATATATTATTAAACATGTTATGAAATGTTTAGAGTATACCTTTTTTCTATGAAAAAAACATTAAAGAAGCAACTGAACATGTAATAATAAAAAAATAAGAGTGCATGAACTCAGCCAAATATATGTGCACACAAAACATGACTAAAACCTTTTATCCCACTTGGAAGTTACAATGAAAAGAAGAAGTTATGCTTTCATAAGGTTTTATTATTCATTAAGATAAGACAATGAGATAAGTTAAGAGTGTTCAATTTTATTTACGCTAATTTTTATGTTGTATAAATAACAATTAGTTTATATATATTCCTATAATTTTTTTAAAATTCATCAATGTAGATTAGTTTAATCATATAACAATTAATATTTTAATTACTTGCATGTGATTTGTGGGATGAACATGAACATTATATTATTAACAGTATAATAGGTCATTGAGTCTATTCATTAATCTTACGAAACCTATCCATTGAACTTGTGGCCCACTACAAACTACATTTTTAACATAATTGATGTATTCCTGAGGTGTTCTTAATTGTTAATTTAATAACAGTGGTGTAAGGTAGAGATTAAAAAATTAGATTTAACGAACCCTATATTTTTCTAGTGTAATTTGTTCTTATGTTATAGTAATCTGCCGTGGAATCATGACTTCCAACCATCCATCATCTTTAGGACGTAAGTTTCTAATCTTATCATTTAAAGCAAAAAATAATGAAATCTTATTTTTGTTTTGTGGAGGTATATTGACGTTGTCAATTTAAAGTTATTATTTGTTGCCTAAAAATACAACAATTAGTGTCTGAGCCAAGTCTATAACACCCAACTTCTAGAAATTTTTGTGAACATAGTTATATTATTTTTGTGAGGCTAATATACCTCATTTATCATTCATACAAGTATTTACATGTATTTTGGGCACTTTCTTTTTGAACAAAATGGTTGAAATTTGAGTTTTTTTGAAACTCCATATGACTACCTCTTTATTAGGCATATTTTTGTTTAAATAACATGGATCGCCTAACTTTTGGAAGAGGAACAAAATCCCTAAAAAAGCATTAAAAAAAATACCTTTTTAATTATGACACTCGGGTTGGCCATGGATCTTATAACCAATTTTCAGGTTAAAGATGAAATATCTACAATTTTACTATTGTAACATATTTACAATTATACCATCTTTGATTTTTTGCCATTATTCCATTTTAGCATATTTATGGTTTCGTTCATAATTTTACAACAACAACAATAATATTATTATTGCTATTATTTAAGAAGGGTATCTTAATATATTTTATTTACTTCCAATTTTCTTTGATTAAACAAGTTATCCATTTACATAATGACTTTGATATATTTTATACAACTTTACATGTCATTTTTGAAAAATCATTTTTTTAGTATAGCATGTCGTTATATTAATTTTATTATCATATTTTGGATATAATTAAATATTGTATGCATAAGAACTTACCTCTTGTTATTCTAAACATTTGAGTATCATTTTATGATGCTAAAATCCATAAGTGTAACGAAATAATCTTATCAATAAGTTTATTGTTTGGTAGGATGCTTAGATTGGTGAAGAAAATTCATTGAATATTATAAACTGACATAATTTTGTTGTCCTATCAGCAATTGATTGATGCATTTAGTTGTAATATTTAATGTATTGCTTTTACCTATGAAAGAATTCCTTTTTTGATATTTAATGGACTCTAGTATTCGATGATCACTTTTTATGGATATTTTAAGGAAGTTAAAAAAAGGGCAAATAATACGATCTTATATTGCATACATATTATTATTACTATTATGAATTTTCTTTACTTATGAGAAATCATCAATTCTCAACCATTTTAAAGTTTAATGGGACTAATAATGGATTACTTATGATAAGCTTAACAATCTTGAAATTGGATATGACCTTGAGAGAGGACTCTCCTAGTAAACCCATCATTGAGACTTTTGCCAGTGATGAGAAACTTTATGAAAATTGAAAATACTTGAACCAAAACTTTTTGATGAATGTTCGGTATTAAATGGAAGACTCAATATGTGATAATAATAATGGAATTGGATATGACCTTGAGAGAGGACTCTCTTGTTAAACCCACCATTGGCACTTTTTCCATTGAACACTGAGAGTACTCAAACTGATTTTATTTGATGAATATGAGGTATTACACAGAAGACTCAATACATGATAACATTTCAAAGATTGAGGATGCTAAAGAATTTCTTGAAACCATTAATAAGAAATACAGGAAGTTCTCTAAGAATGAGAAGAATGAGCTTTTGAGCATTATTTATTTCATTAATTTTTATGGTGTTAAAGGGGTTAGAGAGTATATTGACAAGATTGTGGCTTATTATCATAAGACTAAGGTGTTTGGCTTGGAGTTTGACAAGGACTATATTGTGTAGTTTAGTATGAGGTCTCTTATATCTTCATTTGACTTCATTAGGTCTAGTTACAATGCTTAAAAAAAGTAATGGACCATAAAGGAGATGACTAACATTCTTGATAAGGAGGAGAATGATATGAAGAAAGGAGGGGAAAGAAGTATGAAAAATTAAAAAAGGCCAATTAGTATGGAGTAGCTTGTACATATAGGAGACAGTATAAGAACAATTTTTTTTAGGGAAAATCAAGTTATAGATTACCACATGACATTTTGAGAGCTACATGAAGTTACATAAACACCTTCAATTAGGAGTAATTTAGTTTCTATATTCATTTTAGACAAAACTGGTTATAGTTTTCTTTTTGGATGTGGAAAAGTGACTTTGTATTATGACTATCTTTTGATTGGAAATAGGATTTTGTGTAGTCTTTACAAGCTTGATTTTGTAGATGTATCTCTTCTTCTACTACCATTTCTTATGGGCCATAGTTCTAGACAAAGAAAGGAAAGATTGATGGAAGATGGGATTCTACGGGGCCTTAAATTCTTAGACTTTAACACTTATATTGACTATATAAAAGGAAAGTTGGCTGTTAAGGTTAAACATACTAAATCTAATAGGTACATACAATTAATTAGGTTAATTCATATTAATATTTTTGGGCCTTTTACTCCTTTAACTATAGGTGGCTACAAGTACTTTATCATTTTTACTGATGAATTTTTTGATTATTGTTTTGTTAAACTGATTCATGAAAAGTATGTTTTTTTTAAAAAGTCTTTAAAGCCTTTAAAGTAAAAGTGAAACTTTAATACAAAAAGGGCATTAAAGTGGTTCATTCTAACAAAGTTAATGAGTATTATAGGAGATAAAATGAGACAGGATGCAGTGTTGAAACTTTTGCAAGTTACCTATAGGAGTGACATTAATGCTCAATATATAATGCCTGATCCACCTTAACAAAATGCAGTTATGAAATCATATGCTTTTTTATATGTTGTGATGTACATTGGCGAGGTCTTCTTTAGTAGAGTTCTTATCGAGTGATGCTTTGAGAAATGTAGAATATATTTTGAATCAAGTGTCCAGTAAGTCTATATTCAAGAATCCTTATGAGATTTGGTCACAAAAGAAGCCCACTTTACATCAGTACTAGGTTTGAGATTGTAAAGCAGAAGTGAGACCCTATAGTCCACAATCTAAGTAATTTGATCCTAAGACCTTTATTGGCTACCTTATTAGTTATTGTGTAAGATCAAGGGGCTTCAAGTTCTACTTTTCATCATATACTACCAGGGTGAATCAGATAAGACTATATATTTTGAGGTTGACATTGGTATAAGCTAAAGTTTTAAAAGGCCATGTTCATAGAATGCCTAATCATTATCCATATGCCTATCACTTTCTCACTAAAACAGTTGGCCTAATGATTAACCATCATCCAGTAGCCATTCAAGATAAACCTATTAAGCATGTAACATAAGAGGCTCCAAATGTAGATATAGATAATATACATTTAAATATATTATAAAGGGTTTATAGATCATTAATCTTTAATGACTATGTTGTATATTTGTAAAAGCGTGAGTATGGAATTAGTGAACCTTCATATCCAGTTACCGATATTGAAGCCATTTTTGGTCCTCAATCTAATTTTGGATTGATGATATGAATGATGAGATTAAATCTATGTCATTAAATGAAATATGGACCTTGGTAGAGTTACCAAAAGATTATATGCCCATTAGATTCAAAAGGTCAACTGGGGAGGTATAAAGCAAGGTTGGCGACTAAAAGGAAGGTATTGAACATAAAGTTACCTTCTCTCTTATTTTCACTAAGGATTCTTTATGAATAATTATAGAAATTATGACTCATTTTGACTTAAAGCTTCATCAAATGGATACGATAAATGAGTTTAATAAATGAAGACTTAAATAAAGATGTCTACATGGTTCAACCTACTAGTTTTGAGGTAATTGCAAAAGAAAACATGATTCTATATCTTAAGGTAGTGAAATCTTAAGTTTTACAAAATTGTCACTAAAAATGACTTAAGAAAATGTTATTGATTAATGTATATAAGTGAAGGTAAGTGGGAGTAAGTATATATTTTTGGTTTTATATATTGATGATATCTTAATGTTTAATGACACTGATATGTTGATTGAGTCAAAACAATTCTTATTTAGCCATTTTAATATGAAGGATATAAGTTAAGCATCACATGTTTTGGAATACAAATTCATTATAATAAGGTCAATGTTCTCAGATTGTCTTAAACCACCTACATTGATCATATCTTGAAGAGTTTTAATATGCAACCTTATTTTTTTCAAAGATTCCAACTGTGAAATGTCCTCAAAATGATAAAAGATTCTAGTTATGAATTGTCCTTAAAATAAGGTTGAGAGAGATAAAATGAAAGCATTCTGTTATACATTAGTAGTTGGCAACCTAATGTATACTCAAATATGCACATGACTTGATATTACTTTTATGGTTAATGTGCTTCATGCATAGATACTTGAGCAATCAGTGACTAAAAAAGTCTTGAGGTATCTTTAGGGTATCAAAGATCTTATGTTGACATATCATCATATTGAAACCCAAAGTGATTGGTTTTAGTGACTCCAATTATGAAAGCTATGTAGATGATAAAAAATCCACTTCTAAGTATGCCTTTATACAGGTAAAAAGAGTTGTTTTATGGAAAGTTTCGAATAGAAACTTATAACTTCGTTTAGTATAGAGGTAGAGTATATGATATATCATAAAACCACTTGTCAATATGGCTGTGAAACTTTGTTTCTATATTGGGAGTTATGGGCCTTATTTTGAGGCTGTTGAAATTATATTGTCATAATTCTATAGCTTTATCTTTCTCTTGGAACACTAAGGTCATTGATCGCTCTAAGTATACTAATATTAAGTTATACTTTGTCAAAGAGAAAGTTAAAAAGTCTTTCATTACTATTAAACATATGTTCATAAGTAGCATATTGGTAAATCTACTAATTAAAAGCTTACCATTTTCCATACTTAAGGATCTGATACTAGTTATTGGACTCCAAGCAATAACACTCACAAGATCAACAAGATCACTCAAATAATAATAATTCAATCAAACGATATAGATGACTAAAAATATTCAGTAATATATCTCGAAAGCAAGTCAAGAATTAGCTCAGGTGAACAGAAAAAGAAGAAGAGGAGATAGAATAGGAAGCTTACATTGAAGAAGCAGGTCGTTTTTCCTTACCTGCCAGCGAGATTGGCTTAGTGTGTGTATATATATATATATATATATATGCCAATTCTATTTCAGCTTATCCTGAAAATCAAACTCTAATAAAACTATAGTTAAAGAATGTTATTTGAACTCTAAAACTCTTTTTTTTGTCTAGTATTTCTTTCTTATGCAACTTCTGTCTCTAAAACTTATCTTTTAAACTTAAAAGATAATATTTTATATATTTTACATTATCACTTAGACGACCATGTCCAACCTTTAAGCATCAAACTCGACGTTATGGAGGTACATGGTTCTAGTGACTTATATATATGATCAATATACATGGCCATGTCCACAATTGACACGGGTGTGCTTGAATCCACTTGTGCATGTTTGTCCTCGAACCATCGTCATTCAATCTATATATGGTTATAGAATTTTACATAGTCATCCACATGACCATGTTCACTATTAACATGGCCATGTGCAACCCTAATACGAGCATGTCCTCCAGAAATAACTTCAACTCATCAGTTTTTGTCTTGAATCTACTTAAACTTTCCATAAAGATTGATAAGACCTCCAAAGGTCATATTAGTGGTATTAATCAAACAAATATGTCTAAAATAGGGCTAGACTCAAATAGAAAGAAGCATGAAGATGAAGGTAGTTAAAAAAGGAAGAAAAGTAGGGGAAGCTAAGAGGAGAAGAGGAGTGAAAATAGATGGAGCCCGGGAAAAAGAAAAAGGATGTATGTTTAGTAGTATTAACAATGTCCATAACTCGAAAAATAAATATCACATTGGAACATAAAGAATGAGAAAAATTTCACCCTAAAAAGGTTTTTCAAAAATAAAGATTAGGTTAAAAAAATTATAAGTTTTATTTATAACAAACTGGTGTATCGTATAATAATCCATAACTGAAAAAATTAAGGTGGATTCTTGTGGTGCTTGTTTATCATTAGACGTCAACGTTGACAGCTCAAAATCAACACATGGGCAGCATTTCTACGGTTTGACAGTTCAAAAAAATGATAAGTTTTATTTATATCAAACTGGCGTATCGTATAACAATCCATAACTGAAAAAAATAAGGTGGATTCTTGTGGTGCTTGTTTATCATTAGGCATCAACGTTGACAACTCAAAATCAACACATGGGCTGCATGCCTACGGTTTGACAGTAAATCCTCAAAGAGGAAGCATATATGCTGTAGCTGCACAATAATTTGATGTTGCTTGCGTCATATTGCGAGAGAAGAAGCATAATTAGGCTATCACAATTTCAATTCAATTCTCGATTCATTGGCCTAAAGGTTGAGAATTAATGAAAATTGATACGTGAACCGTAGTTACAATAAAATGCGCCTGAGTATGTTTTTTGGTTAATAACATAAAATGATCAGTTACTGAACTTAAATGCTGGGCATTCCTATCTCTTGTTATTAGTTCAGGCTAAAGTTCACATACACTAAAGTGCTGGTCATGCCATTATCAGAAACAAAAACAATGAAAGCGATGATGCGAAGATATTGGTAGACTTCTTTCATGGATAATCTTAATTATACCCTTTATTTCGTAACATGCCCAAGTCAAGTGAGTTAACTTAATCGATGATCCATTTAATTAGTTGTGATTACAGGGAGAGAACTTTTTTAATGCACCAAATTTAAATTCAAAATGAAAAAAACAATCTATCAGCAAACTTATGACCTAACATTTTGTAATAGGTAATGCCTTTTCAGAAAATTAAAAAAAAAAGGTAACGGTCATACCAAATGTACAGACAATTTTACTGACAAATAAAGCATACAAACTTTGTTCTTAACAATTGAGTATGATTTCCACTAAATCACACTTGAGTGCATTCATATAATATGACTCGTATAGAGTCTTTGTCAACCTAATTTAACCAATATAAATCCGGCAACATCAACACCCAAGCACTAGCGTTGTTTATCATGCTGCCAAAAATGGTCATTATCGACTTTAAAGCAACAGGCACATGCGGTGGGGTACTGATTAATCAAAAGTAAACGAAATAATTAAAGCCGCCCCATTAGACTTTTAAGGTAGAATAGTGCACGAAACAAAATGTCAGCTCGCTGTATGATTGTACCAACAGTCTTGGTCATGATCGGATGGCTGGAAAATGTTTATGTGGACGAGATATATCCACGGCAAAGTTGGTAGAAGAAACCCATACGACAATAGGCGATTTATAGTCCGACATTACTAATTTTTTTAAAATTGAAAATCTAAAATAATGATTTTTTTAATTAAATTTAAGCCTAAATTATACTTAACTCTTCTAAATAAAATGATATCACCAATAAATATACATATGATGTTGACTAACCTAATGATTTCTGCAAATTTGTATCATATTTTGCGAGTTTTTGACGCCGAAACCTAAGTGCTTAAATAAGTTTATAAACCTTTTCTATATAGTGTAATACGTGAACTTCTTTTTTATTCTTACCTCCTTTGTAAATTAAATTAAATTAAATTAGTCAGCAATAATAGTTTTACTATTATTAACAGGTTTGCACCGTGTGGTATAATTATTGTGTATTAGAGACCTTGATGCAAGTTGAGAAGCAAATTAACAAAACCAATACATGTGTCTATTACAATAATTATCAAGTGCTGAAGCTCAAGAAGCGTTAGAAGTAAAAGTTGATGTAATTAGGGCTAAGTTTTAAGATTTAGTCATTATTATTCTTTTTTTTATTGTAATTGGATTTGGATGAAACTTTACTAATAAAGTGCAAAATATTTTTAATATTATTTTATAGTTGGTGTATAGTTTTTTAATTTAGATTAGGAAGTATTATGACCTAAACTTTAATCTGATTAGGAAAAAAAATCCCAAGGGCAGTGATACGTAATTAAACTAGAACGTAGTTATTTTTTTTATACCTAAATATAAACTATTATAATTCCAATTCAAGTAGTATTAGTACTTACAGCTTTAATTTAAGTTAGAGTTCTTATTACACTTATAATTACGATGTTTATCACGTATTTTGTGTTCACCCTATACAAAGGGCATTTGTAACCCAACAAAAACATGCTTGAGATTTGAGTTACAAATTATTGAGAACTGCGATTGCTTAAGGTACTTTAGAGGAATGCAGCAATGACTTGAATGTAGCTTTAGCTTTAGATGTTTAAGATGATATAAATGATGTTAAGCAGGCTGTGGTATATACTAAATCTGATCTCATGTTACCATTGAGACATTTACAAGTGATAAGAGGTCTACACCTTTTGATGATTTATTATTTAAATAGGTGAGAGTGATTGTGTTCTGAGAGAAATTATGTATCCTTTTACCTATGATGAAGTAATAAGAAGTGATCATTATGATAAATAGATGACAGTTACGAAGAAGAAGATAAAGCTTATGGTAAACAATTGTTTACTAGTTGGCCAAAATTTTAGGAAGTTTCAAACCCATTAATTACTAGTAGGTGTTCAAGACTAAGAGAGATGATAAAGGCAAGGTTGAAAGACTCTGGCTTAGGGGTACACTTAGAATAAAGAAGTGGACTACATAACCAATTCCAACTAAGGACTCATTTAGGATCATTATGAAGTTAGCAACTCATTTTGATCTTAAATTTCCCTAGATGGTTTTTAAGAAAACGTTTTTGAATGATGATACAGTAAAAGAGGTATATATGTAGTGGCATAAGAGTTTTGTGGCGAAGGAAAATGAGCGTCATGCTTGTAAAGTGAGGAAGTCAGTCTGTGGATTAAAATAGGCATACAGTAGCTGTACTTGAAATTTTATGAGGTGGTTGAATTTTGAGATAATACATTTGACTCTTGTAACCAAGTTCGTATTGTGGGTCATATATGAATGGTATATTACTTGTCAACAATGACTTGAGCTTGTTATAAAATGTGAAGAAGATATTCTAAAAAAACATTTGACATAAAATACCTTAGAGAGACATAATTTATTCTTTGAACGGAGATTCATATGAATATGTTGATAAAATCTTAAAGACGTTGAACATGTAAGACTGCAAGCCTAATATATTACTCATTATCAAAGATGATTGATCAAGGCTTAGCGTTCCCGTAATTAGGTAGAAAAAGCAACGAGGGAGATCTATCCTTACAATAGTTTAGTTGAGAGTTTGATATATTCAAAATTATGAACTAAGCCTAAAATTGTTTTTACAGTTAGTGTTACTGTCTTTGCAGTTTGTGTTCTCAGTAAATATTTAGAAACTCATGGTCGTGAACACTAAGTTACGATGAAAAACATGTTATCTTATATATGTAAGACCAGAGTTTATATGTATGTAGATGATATAAAGATCATTAAATATGTTGATGCTGAACTTGGAGGGTGTTTTAATGACAATTAAGTGTAATATATGTATATATATACACATACGTATTTTCATCTTAACTATAGGATTTATGTGGTGGATTGGTATTAAGAAAAATTATTAATGGTATATTAGGTAGTATGTATTTATTAGTTGTCGTTCCGTCCTAAACCTCCCAAATCGGAGGTTTCATATTTTCATTATTTAGGATGGAATGGAACGTAACATGAAACCCTTCGCTTCCATCTCATTCCATTCTATTCCATTATGAAACTCTCAATCAAACGATGGAACTGTGTGTTACGTTACGATCCGTTTCATTCCAAACCCTCCAACCAAACAAACCCTTAAGCAGTCTATGATGATGAATTAAACTATATAACATGTGATTATAACTTGTTTTATTGCTTGTAGTATGATTATTATCTAGAGTTGTTAAGGAATTTTGATAATAAGATTCAATTTAACTTTATAAGAGATCAATTTAACTTTCAAACATTAATTTAAATTTTACATTATATTCTTGCAATCCAGTGATCTCATTAGCTTTATCTAAGAGGTAATTTCTCCTTCTGAATAATTCAAGTTAATTTGTCCAAATTACAGTCTAGATGCTGATATTTATTTTATGAAAAGGACAATTTAATTTATTAGGGCGCTTTTTTTCCATAAAAGAACGCTCCAACCCAATTCTAACGGCCTAATAACAGTTTCAGTCACTGAACTAAGATTATCCATCCTATTATAGTTAAATCAGTTTCATCTGTGTATATTTTCATCATGTTATTACATCAAAGAATATTAGGACCCTGTTTGGTTGGTAGGAAAGTAAAGTAAATTTAGAATATGATTTTTCGAAAAATAAATCTATGGAAAGTAAAGATATTTATATGTTTAGATACTTATAAAAATTCTAATAGGAAAGTTAGGTGAATTTTTATTATAGTGTTTGGTATGCATCAGTATTTTATGGAATGTAATTTAATTTTGACTTGTGTTTCCTTTTATATCCTTATCGAATAAAAATTGAAGTCGTTAAATAATGTTAATTTGTAATATAAGTTATATTATTAAATGTTAATTTTTTAATTTCTAATATTTTAATCATATAATATTATTTTATTATTCTTAATTATTATTATTAATTTTCTACTTATTATTAATTTTATTATTACCAAATTTATTATTTTTATCAATTACATATTAATAAATAATAATAATAATATTATTGTTATTACTATTATTATAAATTTATTGTTCTTATTAATTTTATTATTCTTAATATTATTAATTATTATTATTAATTTTCTACTTATTATTAATTTTATTATTACCAAATATATTATTTTTATCAATTGCATTTATTATTATTATTATTAAATGTATTATTATTATTATTATTATTATTATTATTATTATTATTATTATTATTATTATTATTATTATTATTATTATT
>JANZXR010000003.1:23953353-23992887 GCA_027575705.1 Erythroxylum echinodendron
GGTTAATTGTGAATTTTGAGTTCTTTTTAATGGATTTGGCTTTTTGTCTTTTAGGTTTCTAGGATTCGGATTTGGTAAATTTTATGAGTTTTAGAGTTTTGATGGCACTGATTTCTAAGGTTAGGGTTGGTGATTTATTTCAGATCTGGGTTTCTGATTTATTCATGGGGACGATTTTACATTTTGGTTTGAGGGCATGATCTTGTCAATACACGGCTAAGTCCTTTAGTCCAAGGAACTTATTCACCTCTACAACTTTGGTTGAAGCCTTTTAATGGCATCTCTTTTATCTAAAATTTGTTGCTCAGTCTTCAAATGAGTTTAAAGGTAAGTAGGTAACAATTTTCACGATTTCTGGTTGTTGGTTCAATAATTGGTATTTAACCAATCGTTTAGAACAGGGGTTCTAGGACTAACACAAATTAGATTTTTGGATCTTGTTTGTTGAAGATTCTCATTTTCGTTATCTTTTTTTAATATTCCATCTCGAAAAGCCAATTGGTATTCTTTTTTCTTCATAGAGTTGGTGTTTACGTGACCTTTTATTTTCTTCCTGGTTGTTTCATTATATATTCCTCTCTATATTAGTCCTTTTAAGATTTATAAAGGTTGCCTCAATATACTGGTATACCATCTATCCTCACTTTATTGATTTACAACAATAAGGTGATTGTGGAATGAAAGGCTCCTTTGTCACTCGTGTTTCAGGATCTACTGATCTTTATGGGGTAAGAATTATTCATGTGTTCATCGACATGTTTGTTGCCTGTTGTCCTTAGTTAGCTATCTTCTGAGATGCCTTCTTTTATATAGACATGGTATGACATTGCTTGTTCATTTAAAAAAAGTTGTTCTTATTTTTTGAAAATTGGCAAAAATTTTAAAATAACGAAGAAAAGGAAGTGCTAGCTTCTATTTTATTATTTCAAACATTTAGCTGTTATTAGTTATTTAGTTCTATAAGCCAGATGCATCATATGGTGACATTATTATCTTATGGTGCACCTGCAGTTAGATCAGGTACTCGAAAGTGTAAATGATAATATAATGCAATGTGTAATAATTACATGACTTATAAAGTTCTTTGCAATCATATGGTGGATTAAATGTGGTGAAGGCTGTTGAATCCATGCTTGTATGGATTTTTATAAGGTGATATGCATCGGTCCAAATCAATTGATATTACCTTTCTTGACATTTTGAGTTTCCTCTGCATAATCAAAAAGAATATTACCTCATGTTCATTGTGAAAGCCAGATTTGAAGTGGTATCACATTTGATTAGTATGCTCTCATGTTAAGTTGTTGATTTTGGTTGCATGTTGGTATAATCTTGATAACGTGTCTCTTCTATTTGTTTTCTTATGGAACTTGTAGTTGCAGGCCACTTTTGAGTGTATTATGAAAACGTATGAATTTTTGACACCCGATTTCTAAAGGGAAACACGCTTCACAAAGTCTTCTTTCCAAGAGCACACTAATCTGTTTGGAAAGCCAACTAACGCCCTCATTCTTGAAGAAGCAGAGAGTAATGTGCTTTGATCGTATTATTCAAGGTCCAAAGAGTAACATTTCTTATTTCTTGATAGGTTCATAAGACTAAAAAGTAATTGTTCTATGTAAACTGGTATTTGTATTTATTATTATGTCTATAGAATTGTTAAGGTTGTAATTAAAATTTTATATATGAAGAATATTCTTTTTGTTGATATACTTTAATAGTGTTTTACTTTTCATATACAATGCTTCAAATTATTAATTATTTGTGTATAATAAATTAACAATAAAAAATCTAAATATTATATATAATAATATAAATTAAAATGCCACAAATAATTCTCATTAACATGGTATAATATTTTTTAAAGCGTATATTAAAATTTTGACTATATTTTGTATATTTAGCTACGTTTTAAAAAATGTACTTAAAAATTTTTGAGCTATGTTTTTGAAATGCAGCTGAAAACTTTTGGCTATGTTTTCAAAATTTTAGCCAATAATTTTTAGCTACGAAATATAAGTGTAGTCAAAATGTATTGGTGACAATTTCCTAAGACGTTATTAATAGTTTTTCGCTACGAAAATAAAGCGTAGAAAAAAGCTATTAGCAACGATTTGAGAAAAACGTCCCTATAATTTTCGGCTATGGGGATTTGGCGACATTTTTGGCAACGAAAATAAATCGTCGCTAATTGCTATTTGCGACGATTTTGAGACTTTTAGTGACAAGTTTTTTGGTAACTAAATGTGGATTCCTTTATAGTGCTAGTCTCAATTATTCACTTATTCAGGTATTTAGTTTAGTTTATTTTCAGTTAATTTATTTTAATTCAATCAATTTTTTATTACCTCAAACAAAGTACATTCAAGTTATTAGGTGACTCGTTAATCCTTGCAGAAGCGATATCTTTTATATTACGAATTATGATCTGTATACTTACAATATTAAAGTTTTCTATATAAAAATGTCAATATTTAAGTTATTTTTATGTTGGGTTTAAAATTATTTTTTAACTTATTAGATTGATAAATTTGATACTTATTAGTTGAGAGTTTCAACTTTAAGTTTGGGTTAAGAAATGTTCAAGATAATGGTTAGGGGCCAACATTGCTTATTTAAAAGCATTTTAATCCTCGCCATCTTTCTCGTTGAGATACGTCAACAATAACAAAAGAGTTATCATTTAATCAACATATGATCTCAATTAATTGATAGAAACTTTAACATGGTAAAATTGAAATGCGTTAAGCTATCATCTAACGATTTGTTTTATTAAGGTACTCAATTAAATAATAGGTTAGTCTACTTTTGTATCTCCTATTAATCAACAAAATTACCTTTAAATTTTGATCTATTATTACGTTTCCAAATTAAAATTTTGAAGTAGATCCCCTGACTTCTGTGCAACAGATTTATCATGTAATGCCAACTATTTTGAATGGCATTCTGGGACATGTCGTCCAAGTAGCCTTATAAGGAAGTTTTCACAAATTAATTATTCTAACTTTCTTTCATAAGAATAAAATATTTGTGTTATTTAATAAGTAAAAAATACAAATCTCTCATATATACAGTTTTCATTTTTTTTTCAAATAAAACTCCTATACCTCAAAATTATTATAAAAATATTAAGTGGTACAAAAATGCTAAAAAACATCTATTACTATTTTTTATTATTTTAACGTTATTTGCTATTAAAATGAGATTAAAACAATTATATAAACTTTATTACATAATTAACAATTCGTCACATCAATATAGTGAAAACATTGATAAAATTTTTAATATTTCTAATACCAAAAAATATTTTTCTAATAATTTTGAAGATACATGAGTACATTTTGAAGAAGTATACATTACAGAAAGTGTTAAAATCTTTTGTCATTTAGGAGAATGACATATAATATTACTATTAAAAGTGATCCTTGTAGTTCGAACTTTATCATTGAGTCTCCTTTGATTTCATAACTAATTAACGAGACCTCTTTTTTTTTTCTTTCTTTATATTCTATTTATAATGAAATCATGCCTATTATTATATTAAATAACATTGAATAATGTAAGAGTTTAATCGAAATTATATAACCAGTTATAAAACCACAATGGCATCTTAACTGGAGTTCAAGAAATTTGCATATATATTATATTTGGCAATAATAGCCAAACATTTCACCAAAAAAACTAGAAATCAAGAAATTGAAGCCATCGATCGAAGCAGTCTATTTCACAAACAATGTCTGGTAGGAACGGTCTAATTTATTGAGAGAGGGACGTTGGATGGCCATGGCCAGCCCAACAAGTCACCTACAATTAATACGAAGACATAAAAGTTTTTTTTAATTGGTCATTAATTAGCATGTAGTAATTTTTTATTGCTTGAATGTATGCTTAGACCTTCTTGTATTGGATCTCCGATGCTTTCAATTGAGCTGCCAGCTCCTCAACTCGAGCTCTTTTCATGTCCAATTCAGCCCTTTTTTGGTCTACATCAGCTTTTATAGCCTTCCAAACAGTTGTCTCCAATGCAATCTTTGCTTTGACGCTGGAAATCTCTCTCTTTATTTCTTGAACGCCTGGTTTATCTATTTTCCCAAGCGTAATGCCTCCATTTGGTTCTTCTTCTTCACTTATATCTGTCACTTTCCTGTCCACTTTGCCAATTATCGCTGAACCCTTTGGAAAGATGAAACATTTACGAAAGCTTGAGTAAGTTCTTACAGACAATATCGACGAAGCCTTGTGACTTGAAGCCCGTTATTCACCTACTATCTAGTTTGTGTGTGTGTGTAATAAATATATATATAATTTTTTCAGGAAGAAAACAAAAACTAGTGTCTAGGAAAAAAGTTTTACATGCATAATTTTGGCATAACTAATCTTTTGGTCTTCTTATTAATGTTGAATTATAATATCTGTGATTTCACTTTATATTCTATTTTCGCTATTTGTTGACATTTTTATGACAAAATTTCTACGATTATCTGCACCTAATTATATTAATCCAGAAGTAGGTCAATGTTCCTACCTCCGATACCACGCAGCCGATATGAGCAGTATAAGGACAAGTGTAGCAATTGTAGAAGGGAAACTTGGGGTCCCTTTCTGTCTCACAAAAATGGCAATAGTACTCCTTCAAGCGACTATCATCCGTAGCATTTGGCATTGTGTAAGTAAGCAAATGAATGTGGTCATGTTTAACTTCCTCGGGTATTGGAACACACTGAGAATGCAGATTGAAATCACAGTCAACACAACGGTAAAAAGCGCCTCTGCAATACATCCTACAAGATCTGCAGTGGAACGATGTGTCCAAATCATCTGTTTCATAAAACAGAAGTTTGTGTTCATGTCGCTCAAGTTTTATTACAGAAGTCGAGAGATTAGCGCATTCGATGTTCAGACAAAAATCACACTGCTCACAGTAGTAATAGAAGCCAGTGTTTTTGGTCTTGAGACAAACACGGCAGTCGATGTAATAGCAGTAAGTTCCAAAAGCAAGACGAAGAGGGTGTTCATGGAAGGGGTGTACAACTTTGTTGGAATACTTTGTACACGACTCATGAATGAAAAACTTGCATTTTAGACAACAATAGGCTGGACCTGGTTGGTTCAAATGGCATGCCTCACACTTGACCTGAAATTCCTCTTTGCAATTAAAAAGGGACAACGCGTGGTTGTGCACGGAAACAAAGATCTTGGTTTTGATCTTTCCTTCTTTTAGCATCATAGACATACTTTGATTTAACGTGGCACAGTTGATGTCGAGGTTGAATTGGCAAACGCTGCAGTTGTAAGTGAACCCGTAACAAATATCACGACATTGGTCACATTTGAATGATTCTTTTCCATTGGGAGGTTTAGTAGAGAGTGTTAGAAGATGCGGATGAAGAAGGGATGCCTTTTGTCTGGGCAATTCAAAGCACGACTTGTGGAGATCATAGTGGCAAGAAGGGTTGACACATGAATATGCTGAGACAGGGCTCACCGAAGTATAGGCAGGACTCCCCATAGGCAGGCTGCAAGCTCGGCAGTAATGGCTTTCATTAAGCTTAGAGATCTTAAAAGAATGACCATGGCTAAAATGTTCAATCGCCATTTGCACGAGATGAGAGGAGCAAGAGGGAGGAAAAGATGATCAGGTGAATTCAGATAAAGATCAGAGTAGAAGCATAGAATGAGAATCCAAGTAAAGAGTTGGAACATATGAATTGAAGATGTAATCTTTTGCACATACATAAAAACAAGTTCTTTACTTATCCAAAGTCAACTATGAACATCCCTCAAGGATGATGACAGATTGGAATTAGCAAATTTGGTATACTATCTCTTTCATCCATGGACAACCTGCTTCCAAGTATTCTTCCTTCTGGTTTCAAGCTTTGAATACTTCAAACATTTTGTAAGTTTAACAAGTATAATAATGGATTGGCCAATTAAGTTAGAGGGGTTAGTAATTAATAGACGCCTAGTTTGAAGAAAGCGAATGAACATAAAATACTGCCGATAAATATGCAATCTGAATTAGAAATCTATGTGTTGGTTTCCTCCCAAGTCTCTTAACCATCATAAGATTGTACGATTTGATAATACATGTTCGGACCAAGAAAAAAAACCCATCATTTTATTATCATCTAATTGTATCGTGAACTCTATAGAAATTCATTAAAAAATTAATTTTGACAATCCTCGTAAATTCCGTACTTACCACTCCAATAATCTGAAAGAATAATTAATTTACACATCTTTGTCATTAAAATATAATCATAAATTAGTTATTAGACCCACACTTTATGCTAGTTTATTAATACACATTAAAACTTATAAATTCAAATAAATATATCTTTTTATGTACATAATATTCTTGAAATATAAATTATATATATATACTTCAAATTTTGAGTAAAATTATCATAAAAAATCATTGAAAAGTATTTTATTAAATATTTAAAAAATTTACTATTAAAAATTTAACATGATTATTTGTTAACATACAATAATGGTTAATAATTTCTAAGAACTTTCACTACGTGCTAAAATATAATACAAAAAAATCACAAAAATTGATATGTGTATTTTATTATGATTTTTATTTAGTTAGTATGTATTACATGATTTTATGCATTCTTCAAAAACTAGAGCGTGCTATGGAAGCGTGAGAACTTAAACATGTTCTGAGCATAAATTTGTAAAATTATCTCTAAAGAGAATTTCTAAATTGAGAGATAATTATGTTCATTAATTATTTTTATTGAATCTTGTGAAGTTTAACATATAAGCTACGCAATATCATACTTGATAAAATTCAAGATTATTGGTCTCATTAGTTTGTATAATTAATAGAAGTTAGTTTGACAAACTATAAAAGGATTAGATATAATAAAATGTATCAAAAACTATGTACAATAAAGTATAGAAGCTTTGTCGTTGAAAAATAAGCCACCATGGATCTAATCAAATTGGTTGAAATTGAGGACGTAACATAAAGTAGAACCTATATCGTGCAAATGGGTGTACAAACTTAAGAGGCATTTTTGTGGATCATGAGGTGTATAAGGTTTTATCGATGATACTACCACTTTCCCTCGGTAAATCTAAGAATCTTTAATTACTAGATGTCAGAACACATTCTTACATAAAAAATTAAATCAAAAAATGTATTTGGGGTAGTTGAAAGGATTTGAGAGCAAAGATTATTTTGATTATGTAGTCAAGTTTTAAAAAAGCATTATATGGTATTAAGAAGTACTAAGAACTTAATATGAAAAAATATTGGAATACCTAATTCAAAATGGTTACATATATTGACTAATAAGAAGTTAAGTAATGTTCCTATATATAGATGATAAATTCATTACAGGAGATTATCAAGAAAAAAAATCATCAAATGAGAGCCAACATTTTAATACATTTTTATATAAAAAACCATCAAAAACTGAACCATTTTCATAATTTTGAAGTTGAGTGTACAAAAGAAGTAATATTCTTTTGCTATCAAAAATATATTAAAGATTTATTATGATTAATCATATTTAAAGCATAAACTTATAAATGTAAATTTTTCGTATGCAAATTTTTCTCCCGTTTTTCTCTAGCTTTTTCTCTTGTGTCTGTCATGTAACTCCCTTTAATTTTACCCTTTTATACTAATAGTCTGTCGTGAATTTTTCTGCCTAACTTTAGGCTACAAACTTCATATCTTTTTAAAAAAGAGAACAATTATGAATCCTAGTTCTTCTAAGTGTACCTCCCTCCACCAACCTTTTTCGGTATGCTTTTAGCCTTTGGCAACCTCATATCCTCCCTAGTTTCTGATACGGTTACAAAGGAAAATCATATCTCTCTCTTAGCAGTTGGAAGCTCTGTCAAACTTAAAACACTCCCTCCTATCTTTCTATTGACCCCTTATTCCTCCACTTTTCATTTCCAAGCTTAGACTTTAGAAACTTGTGAAATCCCTTATTTTCCTTTCCTACCGAAGTTTCCATGTTAACTTAGGTCCCTACCCTAAAGTCTTATAAGAAAAACTTAGAGCTATGATGTTGGGGATAGATCTTCTTTGGAGACTTTAAAATACATCCCTTTGAGCTTAAATGGTGGATTAAAAGATGGAACTTTAGTTTAATAGGTTACTTTGTTAACAAAAGAATGACATTTGTAGTTCAATACTAGGTTGAGATTAAATGGGGCAAGATGGTTCTAGAAAAGACTTTGATTAATGAAAATGACTGTTTTATTTTCAAATTTGCTAATGAAAGTTATATCAAAAAGATATTATAAATGGGGCCTTGGAATGTTATAGAGAAGCCTTTAATGTTAAAAAAATGGAGGTCAAGCTTTAGTCTAGGTAAATATAGCTTGAATTTTATCCCCACTTGGATCAAAATTTCATTATATCCCTTAAATACTAGTTTAGAGTAAGGTTTAGCTACCTAGCAAGTTCTATAGGACCTTATAGTTAGATAAGCAAATCGCAAGGCTAAAAAGGATAGGTTTGGCTAGGATTTTCTTGGAAGTAAATTCATCAAAGAAGTTACCTTATTCACTCAAAATCAAGAGACTCAATAAGGAAGGAATTCTAATGAAGTTAATCATCAAACTTTTCTATTAATGGAAATCTGTTAAATAAATTAAGAAATTTTGGAGGCCCATTAGGAAAATATTTACTATTGGAGAAAATCTCAAACTCGTAAGGCTTAAGAACTCCCCAATCTCTTTGGGAAATGAAAAGAATAAGGTGCTATAACCTCTAAGAAAAAGGAAGAAGAAAATATGATGCAACATAATTAGGAAGCCTCATAGATAACTATCAAAATCCTAATCTTATGAATACTTAAAGCTTTGAGCAAGTCTTAGTAGCAAAAACAAAAGAGTCTATTTAACAAGAACATGTATCATGCATAGATGCAAACTCATAGTAAGGATCGTAAACAAGAGGGGAGGTGATCCCTAGAAAGGAGGATAAAAAGATGACAGAAGAGGTAAAATCTCAAAGCTTATCTGGTGAAAAGTTGCTAAATAATACTAAAAGAAAATCAAGCAGGAAAGCTATAAAAAGGGAGTCCCTAGCCCTATATATCAATTAATAACTATTGCTTAGAATGTAAGGAGTATGAATTGCCTAAGAAGAAGCAAGTAATATATGATTTCCTAAATTTAAAGAAACCAAGTATTATTGGTCTTTTAGAAACAAAAATAAAGGTAATGTACACTCATATAATTGGTAGTTTAGCAAGTTTTTTACCTCTATTTCTAATCACCATTATCATTACTATAGGAGAATAAAAGTGTAGTGCTACACTAATCTTGTTAAAACCTATAATCATTATATATTAGACCAGTTCATACATTTGTTAGTTAGTATTGATAATGTCCTTAGTCCCTTGGAAATCACTTTTTTATATGCTTGAAATTATGAATTCTAAAGAGTTTCTTTGTGGAAGTAAGTGGACTTTATGAGTTCAAATATTCAAGATCCTTATCTTATAATTGGAGACTTGAATAGTATTCTTATTTCTCATGAATTTGAAGATGAGAGACTGAATGAGAAGTTAAGGAATAAAAATTTCTTAAAGTGTTTAAAGACAAGTTGCTATTTAATTTGAGGATGAGGTTTTTTTCATACCTTAAGCAATAAACAAGAAAGGGATTTACTTTTTAGGAAAAATCTCGATATATCATTATTCAAAACTAATTTTAGTGGAACTTAGGTCAACTAAGATGAACTCTCCCTTAAGTTCAACAATTTCCTAATTAAAGTTGATGGCTAGAAGAAGCAATCACCAAACTGTTAAAGATGGATGTAAAGGGATTATACTCCTTGAAATACATGTATAAATTACAAGTGGTTAAAAAAGAACTAAAAAAAACTTCTCCATGAGAAAATCAAGAACACAAATTTCTCCATCAATAAAGTAGGGGAGGAATTACATAAATCTCAAAAAGATTTGGACGATAACAAAAGGATAACTTTTTTAAGGAAACAAAATGGATTGCTCTAAACTCATATGCAGAATCTTTAGAGAATCAACACTCTCTAATAAAACAAAAGACAAAATATACCTCATTTAAGGAAGGAGAAAAACTTAAAATTCTTCTACAATGCTATTTTATACAACAATAATATGAAAAAAAAATTATCCTTAGTAGATGGCAAAGGAGAGATCATTTAAGGCCACAAAAATATTAAAAGACTAGTGTTCAATTACTTTAAAATTTTATTAAGTTCTAACAAAAAGGATTGTTTGGATGAGCATATAATCAATTACTTCATTTATGACTCTTTATCTTTATAACAAAAAGACATAACGATGAAACCAACAGAGGTAAGGGACATAAATATGGCTCTCTTTAACCTTAACCTTGTCCTAATGGGCTTAATGTATGTTTCTTTAAAAAGGTATAGAATTGACAACTGAGTTGGTTTGTAATGTGGTGTTGGAATTCATTACTTCTAATAGAATTCTTAGAGTGTTTAATATAACTTTCAAAACACTAGTTTATTCAAATCCAAGCTATCTTAACAAAAACCCTAAAAAATTTGCGTATTAAAAGTTGATTTTTCAAAGGCTTTGGACTTTATCAATTGATGTTTTCTGCTTGACTCTTTTACAACTTTTAATATACTTGTTAAATTCATTCTTCAGTTAGAGTAATGTTTCATCACTTGCTTCTGTATTATCTCACTAAATGGTGAACCTTCCCTCAACTTCAATGGAGCAAAGGGTTTAAGATAAGGTGACCCTCTTTCACCTATATTTTTACCATTTGCATAAAGGTCCTAACTAAGTTGTTAAAGGAGTCAGCTTTAAGTTCTATCATAAATTTATGAAGGAAAAGCTATTTATTCTATCTTTTGATCCTCTATTTAACTAAACCTAATTTAGTGGGGACTTTAAAACAATGCTTGAACTCCTTTAGTTATTGCTAATTTATGTATCAACAAAGTTATAAGTAGCTTATAGATTTCTTCTAATATTAAAGACTCTAACGCCTTTAAAGATATCTAAGGGATCAAAAACCAGTTGCTCCTTTTTAAGTATATGGACAACATTTTCTAGAAAGAAGAAGCTACATGGATTGCAAACCTCTTTTAGATTCAATTACTACCAAAGTTCATCATTAGAATATCAAATTTCTCTCTTATATTAGGAGATTATTTCTTATCAGATCTGTTCTCAACAATATCCATATTCACTAGTTATGCCACCTTTATATAACTCAAAGGGTCCTCAAAGAAGTGGAAAGACTCGTCATAAACTTCTTATAGTCACGAAAGTCTGATAATGCATAAGGAGCTAAAGTTTGATGGAATGAGATTAGCTCCTCCAAAGAGGAAGGAGGTTTTAACATACATTCAGTCAAAAGCACAATTCAAATGTTTGTGGCAAAATGTGTTTGGAAGCTTTTTGGGTATAAAGAGTCCATTTGGGACATATAGATCCATAGTTATATCATTAAAGATTAGAGTTTCTAGGCTATTAACTCAAGCAGCAATCATTTTTAGACTTGGAACTAACCTCTAAAACTCAAAGACTTTATGCACCATTACATGAACATCAAAGTTAGGCATAAAACGAACAAGCATTTCAAATATTTTAATTGGAACTAGCTTAATCCCTTGTACAATATACATAACCTAAGCTATTAGTTCCCCTAAAAGCCAAAGTAAGTTGTGATAGATCATTGGCAATAAAGCTGCAAACTTAGAGGATTTAACTTAATAATGTCTCATGCTCCTAGTTGTAGACTTATTGTAGAAGAAAATAAGTTTTTTTGGTTAGGTTACAACTCCGAAAATTTACAAACTCTTTTGGTCTTAACTTCTAAAAGTTACAAAATCCAAAAACACTATGGTAGCATCTAGTTTGGTTCAAGTGGAACTCTCCTAAAGCTTCTTTATACTTTTAGAAGAAATTAAGAATAGACTTAGAATTTTGGATAGGCTGAAGGGAGTTACCATTCAAAATAATCTTATGTCGTATGTAAGAGGGAGCTTGTGACAAACTATAATTACTCTAATTTATTTTGAAACCAGATACTATCCTTATTCAAATTAAATATTATATATGAGTGCTAGTTTGATTTGTCAATTGCATTGCTTAAGTTTATTTCCTTAACAAAGGTGATCAAAAGGTCTTCAAGATGGTAATAGGTTATATGAACATTGTCCTTTTAGAAGGAAACGAACAGTCAGATGTTCCAAAACTCAACAATTTTGAGTGAGTTGATTAGATAACTAATAACACAATTAGTTAGATAAGACAACATATTAATAATAATTTATTAGATAAGAAATCATAATCTTATTAATGAAGTCTAGTCCAATATAAGTTCTACTCTAACAACAGCCTCATGTGTGAAACGATAATTCTTTCTTGTTATAACTAAGTTATTTGATTCAAGTATATTCAATCATTTCTTCCTTTGAGATGCGCAGTCTTGACTTCTTGTTTTGACTTGCAAACTTAGATTTCTCCACTTTTAGCTTACATGGGAAGAGGATTGCTATTGTATTACTTTAGCTTAAGTTACCTGAACTTTTCTTTATGTAGTTTTTTTGGTTTATATGTTTATTTTCCTGCAATTTATTTACTATTAATGATATTTCCTTTACTTTCTTAAAGAGAGGTTTATGATGATCAATTCGAAACTATTATCTCCTCCCACGAATGTTAAAGTTAAACTTTGCAATAAAGACGCTATTAAAGTTTATGCCTATTCAACCAATCATTTAGGTGTAATTTGATGTATGACATTATTATTAATTAATGAAAAGGCATTCTTTATCTTTTCTATTTAATTAATTATATTTGATATTTTAATACTAAAGATAAAATTCCTAGAATAATCACTGTGTAATTGAAATTATAATGAGATCATAATTGTTATATTCAATTTACATTTACGCATTATTTCTAAATGTTCCTAGTTGCAGTTTCATCAAAATGAAATATGGTTGAAACAGTCAAATTGGAACACATTATGTTTTTTTTAATGAAGAAAGTAATTGATCTCATAAATTAAAGTATGAAGATAATTAAACTAAGGTGTGGGTGATTATTAAAGAATAAGTCACTAAACTGACTAGACTATGAGAATCCCAAATAGAACATTACTTATATGTATATAGATTTTCACATAATGATGGTTGTATAATTAATCCATAGATTTGAGATTACCAAGATATCTCGTGTGGGAATTACTATGTTTTGATGCTAATTATGAACTGTCCTAGAATAATTCAATTGGTAGTACTTGGATGTAGTATGAACTATAAGGAGATAGTTAAGTAAGTCAATATAGGGTGTTTGTCAATCTAAAGTAATTAAAGAGAATATTCTATTGTTCTTGATTAATAATGGAATTCTCTGGCTAGAGTGAATTGATATTTTAAAAGGCGTTTTTAAATTTCAATTATAAATCAATTACTAATTAGCAAGAACAAATATGATTGGACTAAAAGAGTAGACATTATATCCATACTCTATCCAATTGGAATATTAAATAATGAAAGGATTAAATTGAAAGCTTTGACAAGATTGACTGCAATAAAACCTCTAAGATTTCTATAACAAATGTTGTATGGTAGTTCATAGTTTTGTTAAAAGAATCAGTCCAGAATATGAGGATTCCTACAGCCGCAGCCTTCTCTTCGTCTCTGAGCTTAGTACATTCATTTTCCTCTCTCTCCTTTTTGTTTGTAATAAATCTTTTCTTCCATGATTTGATCTCTTTCTTTTCTTTCGATCTGATATGAGGGCATATGGAGTTTTTTTTTCTTAGGTGCTTTCTTTTTGGGAGTCGGAGACATGTTTGCAGATTATATTTAGCTCCATATATTTGTTTAAAACATATCTCATATCGATTTATTGTATATTGCATACTAGTTTTATGCGTCTTGGTCTCTAAATAGCTACAATTCTAGGTTTTGCTCCATCTCTCTCCTCTGGCGATGGAGTTTCGTTTCAAATAACACTTTTGATTACGTTTTTGCATAAAAGAGGTTCCTTTTTGATAACCCATCTTTTCCTTTGTCGCTTACACATTCCAAGATGCTCGCTTTGCTTTTGTCAATGTTGGTTTTGATTTAGATTTGATTTAGTTGTTTGGAGATTGATGCGTTGGAGATTGGGGTAAGGGATACTGGGTTTTGTCGCTATTTAACTGGAGGGTTTCAAGTTTTTTCCTTTTTTGTTGTAGAGTGCTTTTTCCTATGATCTTTCGTTGTTAAAATTATTTTCATATTGAAATTGCTTAGAATCTTACTGGGGTTTCAGTTGAAAGTGCATCAGCTTCAGTTGCATGGCAACGTAACTAAGGGTTTTGTTTTTCCTATAATGGGCTTTGACCCTATGCTCTGATTCATCAACTTCTTGTTTGTAAGTAAAAGAACTTCAGGATTCATCTATTTCTTAGTTTGAAAACCTAATTTTTCCAAATATCAACTTAAGAAATAGGTATGGAATCTGAGTTTAGGAATGGGTTTCTTGTTGATATGGCATTAAGAGACGACTGCTCTTGATTTTAACAAGTTGGACAACTACATGCATCAGTTCAAGGGAAGTAGCTCAAGGTAAACTAATATTTGGTATATAGAGTAGAATATTATATTAGTGTTTTTTTAAAAGGTATTATCAAGTATATTAGGTAAAAGCACTTCCCAGTTCTAATTATCTTAAAAAGCCTTCTTCTTTGTCTTACACCTCTTCTCCTTCATGTCATTTTTCTTTCATTATCTTTGATGTGTCTTCTTCTGGGATGTACAAAAGCTGGAAGTACTGATATCCTAATGTTTGCTTATTGAAAAGATAAGCTTTGATTTTTGTTTCTTTTTTGGAAGATATGTTCAATCTTTCCAACGGTTTTTGTTATTTTGTCATTTTTTCAATCATATATCAAGACATTATCCTTTTTTTGAGGAAAGTTTAGAGCTTTCTGGATTTGTGTGGTTCTACTCAGGGGTGTGAATTGCTTTAATGTGCTTGTTCATGTTGAGGAAAGCAGTGGGATTTTTAGGTTTGTTTCTTATCCAAAGGTAGGAAGTAAAAGAGGGAAACCTCAGTGTGCAAGAAGGAGAAGGTTACACTTGCCAGTCACGATGAGTCAGTTGCTGTCACCTGCGGAGAGTCTACATTCAAAATACTATGAGGTGTTTAACCACTTCTAGGATCAACATCAAAAAACATTTTCGAGGATGGCTTGTTCTCTGCTTGAAAATGGATTCAGATAACAATGACCATAGATGTAGATTTGTCTTGAACAATCAATGGTATGTTAGCGAATAAGAGCTTTCTTTTCCCATGAATCAAGTAAGAGTTCTTTTCTCTCTCCACTTACTTTCTACATATTTGCTATTACATCTTTTGATTTATGTTTTTGTCCCTTTTGTGATTTTCGGGGTTAGTCTAGTGATTGTTATATCTTTTTTTATTGAGAGTTCAAGATTCATTAGATACGTTTGAGACTATTTATGTTCTTGGCATTATAGGTTGTTTTTGCTGCTCATCGTAAGTTTCTCTCTAAGTATATGTTAATTGTTTTTGGAGTGTTTGAGTTTGTTTCGCTTGGGTTTTGTCTTTTAATTTTTGGTAACCAAACAACAACATTCTTTACAACTAGACTTAGACTTAGTCTTTCTGAAGTGCAGGTTTGTTTCGAAAATAGTTATTTTGTTGTTCCTATCAAGGCATTTAGTAAGCTTTGCAAACAAATTTTTCCTGTTACATCATACGTTTGCCTTTCATTGGAAATATCACCTACTTTGTGCCTTTGCTATTAGGCCAGCTCTTTACCGAGCTTTTTAATACTTTTCTTGAAAATAGAAACTCATGTCTTATTACATGATTAGGTTATACCTGTGTCACTTGTCAACTCAGTCTGTAGCATATCATATTGTAGATTATGTTATTACAGTATCTCCAACAAATATTTTTTCGCTCTCCCTTTTTCTTCTCTCGTTGCACAGACATTTTAACACATATATGTTGTTAAGTTTTCTAAGTCCAAACCAAATCCTATTCCTTCTGTTACTTTGAGCAAGTTGTTGTGATTAATATTATTTTATTTTAATTTTGATTATTAAGTATTTATTATTAATATAATTAGTATTATTATTTATTTGTTTTTATGCATTTATGTATATAATTTTATTTATTTTAATCTTATTTATTTACTCTTTAATCTGCATTACTTATTTGTATTTTTTGTATTATTATTATACTACTTTTTTTCTTCATGTCATAATCACATGAGGGTCTACCGAAAACAGCTTATCTATTCTATAGGGGTAAGGCTACATACTATCAGACCTCCCTAGATCCCGCTTTGTTGTGAGATTTTGGACTGGGTGATGGTAATGATGATGATAATGAAAGGATTAAATTATAAATCATAACCATGCACAAACAGATTAAGCGAAACCGCTTTGACATTCCTGATATTTGGGTGATTATGACATGTTGCTAGACATTAATCTTAATTTATGATTCTAAATTGTTTAATTAGAGAATTAAAGATAAATTAAAAGGAGTTTTAATTTACTTGATTCTAATTGTGAATTAGAATTAGAATTTATAATCATTGCTAATATATTAGGAACCTAATTGATCATACATTAAAGAGCAATTTGTGAAAGAAAATTTTATTTAATTAAGTTAGACTTAATTATAAAGTTTAAGAAACTTTAGGGATCAAATATGAAATATTTGATTTTATTAAAATTAAATTAATTTGAATTTGAATTTGAATTTAAAAATTTCTAATGATTTTTCTATTAACACGAAGAACAAACAAAGAAGCTAACAGTTTTTGTTCTTCCTCTTAAAAGTTGAGAATTTGTTTCGGTGGATACCGTTAGAGGCTGAATGATTGAACAACTTGTGGTTGACACAGTAAAGAACTTGTCAAAAGATTTCAACAGGAAACGTGAATCAGGTAAAATTTATATTTTACAATTCATGTTTTTATTTAAATTATACAATTATCAAGATTCGATTGAAATCTGTAAAAATTTTTATTTTTTGTTATGTCCGTGATTTGATCACCGTTAGATTCCAATAGTAATATCAGAGCCTCCACTTATTGTTTAATTTAGATTATATGATTGATTGATGTTAATTTTGATAAATATTAAGGGTATTTCACTACTATTTTTTGTCTTGCTCCGGGACTGATCTTTTGTATGATTCTGGAATTTTGTTTACACGTATATTGTTTTGGTAAAGACATATGTGTTTCCATGATTGTTCCTGCATTTTGAGTTCTGAAAAATCAAAACCCTTGAAAGCATGTATATGCGTATATTCTGGCTTTTGGTATTTTGACTAAATTGGTTTATGCGTGTGGATTCTGTGTTTCTACTTCTGGGTTAGCTCACATTGCAAATTTTCAAATTAAAATCTCTCCTCCCAACCACTGTCAGAATATGTGTTGTGCCTCTGGAAATTGTAAAAATCATATTGTGTTTTGCCTCTGGAAATTGCATTTTTTCCTACCTTGCGTTTCTTGAATCATCGTCCATCTGTTGTAAACAACCACAAGGATGTCACTAGCGCCCTAGTGGGTCGCTTGCAACGCCACCGCTGGCGTCGTACCATGACACCAGGCGCCGCTCGACCCCACTGGATGGTGTCTCTCGTAATGCCATTGAGGGAGTTGCTGGCGAGGTCAACAATTGGCGTCGCTTGGGCACGGTGTCCAACGATGAGAGGAAAAAAACATGGGAGCAACGAGCGTCGGTTGGAGGAACAAGGGAAAGTCATTTTTGTTACCCAACAGTTAAGAGAATCATGAGAGGCACCCGATGGCAGCGGAAGCGTAGGAGATTCGTTCTCCGTAACCATGGAGACGTTTATGGATAGATGCCTGCGAGAATAGGGGCGCGTGTCAATTTTTGGAATCCATCTGTGGCAACATGGATGGCGCTTGCACGCGCACTGTACGCGTCAGTCAATGGCTCTGTTAAGCGCATGCACCAAACATGCCTGCACAGTGCTTCGCAGATGTTTTTAGCGGCATGCTTTGCACGTACCAGACAACCTCTATTCATTTTTATTTAGTTTTATTTTTGGTTTAATGATTTCAACCCTTATTTCCATTATTAATTTTATGGAGATTAAATTAGTTAATATCCTAATAATATTGAAAAAATTTTGAATTTTTTGAAAATTATTTTCAAGGGTATTTATATTGGGAGTTTTTTATTTAGTTTAACTTTTCAAGAGTTAAATTATTAAATTAAAATTTTATCAATTCAATAATTAGAATCAAGCAAAAGTTTTGAATAATTTCTTTCACAATTAGATTATGTTTGAAATTATATATATAATGAGATTATATTATTATGACGAGACCAAAAAGTTTTAAATTTTTAAATCCCTCAATTAAATATTAAGTACACATTAGAAATATGATAGTTGCCTTTTATTATTTAAGAATAAAACCAAAATTTTGTTTATTGTTTGGTTTTTTAAGCTCAAGGCCACCTTAATCCGGATATGTTTTATCTTAAATTAATGGATCTTAAATAACCAAATTTGTATGATTTGAATGAGTAAACTCATGATCGTATGAATCTAGTGGCAGATTTAGGTACAATATATATGATATATTTTGGCAAAGAGTTGTTACCTTACAATTCTAAGAGTTACATATGATATGATTGATAAAAATATTATGTACCTAATTTAAATTTAGTTGATTTGTTAAGCAAACTCAAGATCAATTTTTTTAATGTTATCCTAGCCCACTAGGAAATTATTTGATAATTTCTCGATTTAATAGTGAGGGTTATTATTTTGAATAAAATAGTGGAAATAATCAAATAACTGTAAAGTCCTTATTTTATTTGATTTTGGATATAAACTTATACTAGCTCCCTTTTATGTTCTTTTGGTTATTGAATCAGAAGAGGAGTATCATCTTGACATTGAGGAGCATCATGGATGCTAACAAGCTAACTGGACCTAACTTTGCGGATTGGTTTATAAACTTTTGAATAGTTCTCAGGCAAGAAAAGAATTTGTGTTCTTGACACTTCTGCTCCACAAGAGCCTAGTTCAGATGCCACTAATTAGGTTTTGGAGGGATATCAATGTTATATTGATGACGTTGAGCAAGTCACATGTATGATGTTGACAAGCATGTCTCCTAAGTTGCAATGGAAGGATAAGAACATGGATGTACTTACTATGATTTTGCATCTTAAGGAGTTATTTGGTGCACATAGTAGGGTGAAGAGGCATCACATCTCCAAGGCACTATTTCAATGCAAGATGGCATAAGGATCTTCAGCCAACCTACATGTGCTGAAGATGATTAGGTATATTGAAAAATTAGCCCAATTAGGTTTTTTCATAAACTATAAGTTAAACGTTGATTTGGTGCTGCAGTCTCTAAGTTCAAGCTTTTCACAGTTCATCTTCAACATAAACTAGAATAACATGACATTGCCCGAACTGTTGCATATGTTTAACACTGCGAAAGGGTGCCTTAAGAAAGTACCCAGTTCTGTACTTATTGTGAATTCTTCTTAAAGCAAAAAAAAAAAAGGCTCTAAAAAGAGTAAGAACAAGAAATAGAAGGCTTCTACTAGTGTAGTAAAGCCCAAAGGAGGTGTCAAGAAGAAGAGCAATGATAAGGGTATATGTTTTAATTGTGGAGTCAACGGACACTGGAGGAGAAACTGCTCATCTTATCTTGCTTCCCTGAAAAATAAGAAGCTTAAGGAAGCTGACTCTTTAGATACGTTTATGATTGGGATTAATCTTTCTACTTATGCTCAACATTCTTGAGTATTAGATACTGAATGTGCTTCTCAAATGTGTAATAACCTGCAGAAGTTAACATGGAGTACATCATTGAGGAAAGGTGAAGTCGACCTATAAGTTGGCAATGGAGCAAGAGTTGCTACATTAGCTATAGGAACTTGTAGGTTAGCTTTGCCTTCTGGACTTTTATTAGAACTTAATAATTGTTCTTATGTTCCTGTTATTACAAGAAACATCACTTTTATTTCTTCTTTGGATTTAAATGAATTTGTCTTTATTATTAAGAATAACAGTTGTTCTTTTTATGAAGATAATGTTTATTATGAATCGGGATTACTTACAAATGGTTTGTATAAGTTAAATCTTGAAAGGTCGATTCTTAATATAAATAGTAAGAAAAGAAAGTTAAGTGAACAAAATCCATCTTATTTATGACATTGTAAGTTAGATCATATCAATAAAACTAGAATCACAAAGTTACATAAAGAAGGATATTTGGATCCTTTTGATTATGAATCATATGAAACTTGTGAATCATGTTTATTGGAAAAAATGATCAAACTACCCTTTAGTGGAAAGGGACAATGTGCTAATGAGTTACTAGAATTAATACATTCAAATGTGTGTGGACCTATGTTCACTAGTGCTCGAGGTGGATACTTGTATTTCATTACGTTCACAGATGATCATTCTAGATATGTTTATATGTAGTTAATGAAACAGAAGTCTAGATGTTTTGAAAAGTTCAAGGAAGTTAAACTTAAGGTTGAGAAACAAACTAGTAAAAGTATTAAGAAACATAGATCAGATTGAGGTGGTGAATACTTAGATCACGAGTTATGGTATTCTCTTACATTAGACTCTTCCTGAAACTCTATAATATAATGGAGTTTCTGATAAGAGAAATCATACATTATTAGATATAGTACGTTCTATGATGAGTCATGCAGTCCTTCTTATATTCTTTTGGGGATATGCCATTGAAACAACTATTTACCTTCTAAATAGAGTTCCATCTAATCGGTTAACAAAACATGATATGAGATATGGACTTATGGAAGATCAAGATTGCCACACTTAAAGATTTGGGGATATGATGCTTATGTGAAGCGTGCAATATCTGATAAGCTTCAACCTAAATCATATAAATGCAAATTTATGGGATATTCGAAAGAGAGTTTCGAATATCGATTTTACCATCCTATTGAGTAAAAGGTGTTTGTCTCAAGATATGTTACATTCTGAGAAAGATAATTTATTCTTAAAGAAAGTAGTGGGAGGGAGGTTAACGTAGTGAGGTTCAAGAGCTACAAAGACACATCAAGATGGAATAAGAACCTCAAGTTGATACATACAAAGCAATGTCTGACATTGATTCTTTAAAATGACATGAAGCTATGAGATTTGAAATGGAATCCATAGACACTAACTATGTATGGACTTTGGTGGATGCATCTAATGGTATTGTACCTATTGGATACAAGTAGGTTTTTAAGAGAAAAACTGACATGGATGGTAACGTATATACATACAAAGCAAGGTTAGTGGCTAAAGGTTACAAACAAAAACAAGGAGTTAATTTTAATGGAACCTTTTCCCCAATAACTATGCTAAAGTCCTTAAGGATCTTACTGGCTATAGTTGCATATTATGATTGTGAGATATGAGAGATGGATTTCAAAGCTGCATTTATTAATGGGAATTGACAAGAGGATGTGTATATGACACAACTTGAAGGTATTAAATCCAAGAGATTTCCTAATCAAATATGCAAGTTGCAAAAGTCCATTTATGGACTTAAGCAAACGTCACGGAGTTGGAACATCCGCTTTGATGAAACAATCAAAGAGTTTGATTTTATAAAAAATGTGGATGAACCATTTGTTTATAAGAAGGTTAATGGGAGTGTAGTCGTTTTCTTAGTGCTATATGTGGATGACATATTGCTAATTGGAAATGACATCCCTATGCTACAGTCCATGAAGGTTTAATTATGCAAGAATTTCTCCATGAAGGATATAGGAGAAATTGTCTATATTCAGAGAATAAAAATCTATAGAGATAGAACAAAGAGGTTGCTTGAGTTATTCCAATCTACAAACATAGACAAAGTGCTAAAAAGATTTAACATGGATAATTCTAAGAGGTGATTCTTACCCATATCTCATGAGATTTCTCTCTTACAAAATATGTGTGCAAAGACACAAGCGAAGAGAGATAAAATGAATTGTATTCTATATATTTCGGCAATTGGATCAATCACGTTTGCAATGCTATGTACTAGACCAAATATCTCATATGTTTTGAGTATAACGAGCAGGTTTCAAGTCAATCCTGATGAGGGTCACTGGATAGTTGTGAAAAACATCTTAAAGTACTTGAGAAGAACTAAAGATGTTTTCTTGGTCTATAAAAGAGATAACTGAGAGTTCTAGGATATTCAAATGCTAGTTTCCAGTCAGATTTCGATGATAGCAGATCACAGTCAGGGTACATCTTCACAGCTAATGGTGATGCGGTAAGTTGGAAGAGTTCCAAATAACCAACCATTGCAGATTCAATAACTGAGGCAGAGTATGTTTCAGTTTCAGAGGTGACAAAGGAAGCGGCTTGGATCAAGCAGTTCATTATTGAACTTGGAGTAGTTCCTAGCATTGTTGAGCCTATAGTATTGGACTGTGATATCAATAGTGCTATTGCACAGGCAAAGGAATTAAGGTCTCATCAACGGTTCAAATATATGCTCAGGAAGTTTCACTTGATCAGGGAGATCGTGGAATAAAAAGACATAATATTAGAGCAAGTTTTTATGAGAGAGAATCTTATTGATCCTCTCACTAAACCACTGTCTCGAAAAAGACATGATCATCATATGGATAGATATGGTATTAGATACATAAGCAATTGACTTTAGTGTAATTGAGATGGATTTATTATTTATTAATGAAAATGCATTCTTTATCTTTTGTATTTAACTAATTATATTTGATATTTTAATACTGAAGATAAAATTCCTGGAATAATTACTGTGTAATTGAAATTATGATGAAATTATAATTGTAAGATTCAATTTACATTTACGTATTATTTCTAAATGCTCCTAGTTGCAGTTTCATCAAAATGGGATATTTTTGAAACGATAAAAATAACACATATTATGTTTCTTTCTTATGAAGAAAATAATTGATCTCATAAATTAAAGTATGGAGATACTTAAACTAATGTGTAGGTGATTATTAGAGAATAAGTCACTAAACTGACTCGATTATGAGAATCCCAAATGGACTATTACTTATGTGTCTGTAAATCTTCTCATAATGATGGTTGTATAATTGATCCTTAGACTTGAGATTATCAAGGTATCTCGTGTAGGAATTACTGTGTTTTGATGCTATTTATGAACTGTCATAGGATAATTTAATCAGTAGTACTTGGATGCAGCATGAACTATATGGAGATAGTTGAGTAAGTCAATATAGGATTCGTCACTCTAAAGTAATTAGAGAGAATATTCTATTATTCTTGATTAATAGCGATTTATGGAATTCTCTGACCAGAGTAAATTGATATTCAAAAAGACGTTTTCAAATTTCAATTATAAATCAATACTAATTAGCAAGAATGAATTGGATTAGACCAAAAGAATAGAAATTATATTCATACTTTGTCCAATTGAAATATTGGATGATAAAATGATTAAATTATACATCATAATCATGCATGGATAGGTTAAATCAAAATTTGATATTCTTGATATTTGGGTGGTCATGACATGTTAGACGTCAATTTTGATTTATAACAATTTGTTTAATTGCATAAAGAAAAATTAAAAGGTTCTAATTATAAATTATAATTAGAATTTATAATTATTGTCAATATATTAAGAACTTAATGGATCACACATCAAAGAGCAATTTGAGAAAGAAAAATATATTTAATTAAGTTGAACTTAATTATGAAGTTTGAGAAACTTTGAGGATCAAATATGAGATATTTGATTTTAATTATAATAGAAGAATTTAATTTTAATAAACTTAAAAATTCCTAATGATTTTTTTATTAATAGGAAGAACAAACAAGAAAGCTAGCACTTCTTATTTTTTCTCTAAAAAGTTGAGAAATTGCTTTGGTAGATACCATTAGAAGCTAGACGATCGAACAATTTGTGATTGACAAAGTGAAGGACTTATTAAAAGATTTCAACAGAAAACGTGAATCAGGTATGATTCATATTTTGCAATTTATGTTTTTATTCAAGTTATACAATTATTGAGATCCAACTAAAATCTGTATAAAATTTTATTTTTCTGTTGCGTCTGTGATTTGATCACGGTTAGATTTTAACAGGTACAACAAAATTGGAAGGCCAAACTATATATACGAATGGTTGGTAGTTTAATTAACCACACATTTGCATTTGGAGTGGTTGGCCGACTTGTGGCAAAACCAAGAAGATTCCATTTGAAAGCAACACGATGAATTCTAAGCTACGTGAAAGGAACTACTGATTTTGGGACTTTATACAAGAAAAATGCTTCAAATCAAATTGAAAGATGCTGTGATGTGAGAGGAGGAGACCATTATACTCGGTGATCAACTATTGGCTATATGCAGCGAACAGCATCATTATGAATAACTGAAGTTGAGTATAGAGCTACGGTTATGGCAGCTCAAGATAGCACACAACTGTTGCTTCTTCTAAAGGATCTTCGGAATCAGTTGACTCGTCAACTCTTCTATATTGTGCTTACCAAAGAATCCAGTTCTTCATGCAAGTACAAAGCACTAAGAGATTCAATATAATTTTGTACAAGAAAAAGTACTTGAAGGTGAAATCAAATTAAATTATGTAAGTGTTGATAAACAATCACTTGATATATTTACAAAAGATCAACTAGAACAAAGTCTGAAGAATTCAAAAACAAAGAAATTACAAAATCAGAGTTATTGACTTCTTATTCATATTTGTGAAAGCTCAACTCATCGTTCAAACTGCCAATCTTACATAGAAACTCAAATGAATCAAAGACCGAAGTCCCCCCACACCATGAAATAATAGTAAGTGACATTGTCCAGTCTGCAAAGGATAAAAGATAAAAAGTACAATAATAGTAAGTGATCAAGTGTATCTCACCCAGTTATATTAGACCGTGAGCAATGAGGATAGTCAGAGCCACCTTCTATATCATCATCTTTCTGTAATCACAAGAATCCTAGTTTCAGAATTTGGAAGGTATTTTATTAATTTCGATCAGATTGCCTTTTATGGAGATCATCAACTTCATCGAACAATGGTAACGGAAGAAACAAATTTGGCCTAGGAATACTTACCACCTCAGGGACCATCTGGTGTATCTTGGCATAAAAACCATCCTGGCAGCCTCATCCATGTTCTTTTTCAGTGTTAGAGACTTTCTGAGCTTTGGCATGCTCAACACCCCACTGGAGAATCTGTTCATCTCGCGACAGTCTTTCACAATTGCATTTTCAAGGGACGGGAAGCTGAAGGTCTGATTCCCTGAGCAAAAACATGAAAGCCTTGGCAAACAGTTGAGTTCCAGGTACGCCAATTGTCTGAAAACAATCTCATCTTCTGCCTCACCCTTCTTGGCTGTCACAATCTCTCTTAGCGTCTGGCATTCACTTATTTTCATTCTTACAAGTTGCCCCATACTTTTAGCTGTTGTGGGTGTTATCAGATATGTCAATCTGTCGCAATACGAGACCTCCAGAATTGTCAAGTGTTCGAATGAAACTGAGGATGGTACTAGAGACTTTAAGCGCCCACAGTATGAAACATCCAGATTCTCCAGATTTTGGAAAATCAGAGACCGAAAGGAATCTTCTTTCCATATATATGTCAAAGAAAAAAGTTTTGACAGCTTCAGCTCTCTTATCTGTGAAGCGTTCTTTGCATACAACTTGGCCAAAAATTCGCCATGCCATATCTCCTTCAGAACGACATTTCTCTCCAATGTCAGTTCTTCCAAAGTAGGAAAAGCATCCTGAAAATATTAATGTCGTTTATCAAACGTGAGACTCACCTCATGAAAATATGTTGAGAAGGCACTGTTATGTAATTACTCCTGTTCAGTTAACTACTTCGAACTATGACTTGGTACTCAATGAAATTTTTACCGTTTCAACAAGGAAGAGGGGTCGTGGAACCGGGAGATGAGGTTGGCCAACCCCTTGTAGTTCTTGGAAACTTTGACAATCTGAAGCAAAAATCTCCGCTTCATGGCATCCATTTATCTCTAGCTTTTTCAGTAATGGCCATTCTATATGTAAACCAGAGGAGATTTTACCGAGTCCAGGTAAAGCTTGAAGTCTTAAGCAAGTTACTTTGGGAAACACAAGAATCTCTGCTACATCAAGTCTTTTTCCATTTGCAAAAATTTCTACCACCGAGCAAGAGTCTACCTCAAGCTGCTTGAGCTGCTCGAGACCTTTGGCTATAGAAGCCGGAAAAACACTTTTCAGACTTGCACAATTGAAAATGCTTACTGCTTGTATGTTTTTATAAGTCAGAATTCCTTCAGGATCCTTACTCCATAAGTTCTTCAGCTTAGGCAAGCGGGATAACTGAATATTTCTTAATCCGGCTCTTCCAGCAGGTGTTTCCTTAACATTATCACTTTGGACATCAAATATCTCTACTACTGAATGGCAGTCAATCACTACCAGTGATTCTAGGTTCTGCAATCTTCTGAGTGTAGTAGATGGAAAAATTGACTGTAGCTTTTGACAGTGTTTAACTTTGAGTGTCTTGAGGTTACAGAAGGAATCTTGGCTGAGTTGGTTGTGCCAAAGCATTTTGGTGCTATGTAAGTGCGAGATTTTCATCACTTTCAAATCAGGGAATTGGACCTGTGAGAACAAATTCATGTAGTTAAACAAATAAGCAACTTAATGTTGGAAAGATGACTAAAACTCGGCTATTTGAAATCAGACCTTTTCACTGAAAAGAGAGAATCTGGAAATATGAAGACTCTCCTTGCTCGTACGAGGACCAAAAACAAATTCCTTCAGTTTTGGGCAGTGTTTGATATACAACTTGTTCAAGGATGGAAATGAAACATTGTTTCCCCAACAAAATCTTGTGAGGTTTGGAAGGTCCTTTAAGCTCAGGAATTCGAGCTCTGGAAACAGAAGCGTATCCATCCTTTCCTCCCCATGCACTGTAAGCACTTCTTTAATCAAATTGCATTTGTGTACCTCAAAACGTTTGAGTTTGACAAGTCTTGTAGAAGCAGAGAATGACAACAGATAAGTTAAATTATGGCAGCCCTTTATGCGTAGAAGTGTCAGATTCTGAAAGCAAGTTATTTCTAGTGGGTATACTGAAGGACGTGGCAACTGCTGTGAGACTATTGAGCATGTCTTCAAGGCCTGCAGGCATAATCATTGTTAAAATTTTCTTTAACTAAAAGAGAGTTCTAATGAAAACTACTGAGGATACCTTGTCATTCAAAAATGGTGTGGAAGTAGCGAGCGTCGTTTCTTGAGAACCAGCAGAAACTCTCCTGGTATTGGAGCAGAAATTCATGAGCTTCGGTAGATATTTTAGTTCCAAGGAGCGTAACTGTGAGAAATTAAATTCTGCAGTTACTTGATTGTCATCTCCACAAGTGACGATCTCTTCCATGACCTGGCAGTCAGTTATTTTCATCTCTTGGAGCTGCAGGAGGCCTCTAAACATGGACAAAGGAAACAGATTCTTCAACCTTTCACATTTCTCTATATTTACTGTTTGAAGTTTATGGAAAGATTCCGCTGTGAGCTTGCCATGGCATATCTTTTCAAGGTTAATCAAATTTTTAAGAAACAATGATTCCAATGCGGGAAAAGCACTGCAAAGATGCCCCTCCACAGGATGAACAACATATCGAATCCCATTGCTGTTCTGGATATGGAGACGTTTCAATCTCGGAAAGCCTTCACTATCTAATTCATCAAGGACATTCATAACATCGTTCAATCTGTCCAAAAGTAGATACTCACTTCTTTTCAACAACATCATAATGCCGTTTTCCAAATTCCTGCATGTGTTAAGCTTTACTGCCCTGGATCCTTCATACTCACCAGACCAGTCCCAGCAATCACCTACAAGAATTCTGTATCTTGTCAAGCTCTCAAACAGTATGTCCTTTGGAAGAGACCTGGGATCTTGAATTTGCAAGTCTAATGAGACCAACTGAGACAAATTCTTCAATTCGTCAATGCTAGCATTTCCTTTCTGAAATTTGGATGCTGAAAGCTCCCAGCCAACGTAACTGTTCGCCATATATAGCTCTTCTAATTGGGACAAGCTAGAGATAACATTTGGTGGTATCACAGTCAGATTAACACAATTGCTCAAATCGAGTACCTTCAGCCTGGTCAGGTTTCTCAATTCTCTTGGCAGGGACTTAATGTCGGACCCAGCAAAGCTAAGAATGATCAGTTTCCTGAGTTCTCCAATAATGGCTGTGTCGCCTAGGGTGCATTGATCAAGATACAGTGTGCGAAGGTTCTCCAGAGAACTAAATGATATAGGCAGTGAAGGAGACTGTATATATGTCATGTGCAAGACTTTAAGTGTGTCCAGTCTCTCAAAAATTCTGTCTGGCAATTTTAAAAAAGGATCTTTACCCCCAATATAGAAGAACTTAAGCTCTGGACAATTTAACTGATCAGGCAACTCTCCGACATCACTTTGTAAGGATATTGAAGTGCACTTCTTCAACATATCTTCATCTGGCCATTCAACAAGCTCAGCTTCATCCTTCACTACAAATACATGTTGTTCCCTTGATGCAATTGAAAGGGCCACATCGCGCACAACTTTATGCATACTGAATGAATCACTGGTGTCACCATCTTCCAGCAAACAAGAAGCCTTGAGGCTACGGACTAGCGAATTCACTCTGTCCCGTGCCTCTTCAGTAGTGTAAACACCATGGAATAAACCCAAACCCATGCCATATTTTAACAGGTTATGTATGGAAGCATTATGAGTCATGAGACCACAAAGCAAGAAAGTCGACTTAAGTTCCTGACTTTCTAACTGAGAGTAACTCAGCTCCAGAGTTGCGTATATGACTGCCTGCATGCCCCTGATACTGCTAGAGTTAGGCCTTCTTAGTTGACGCAAGGCATTTTTCCATTCAAATGAATTTTTGTTTCTCAAAGCCCTTGCGACAGTTACAATTGCTACTGGCAAGCCAGCACATTCTTTGGTTATCTCAGTTGCTGTATAATGCAGCTCAGGATCATCCACACAATCACCTGCCATCTCCTTGAAAAGATCCCAGGCTTCTTCATAAGGTAGTACTTCCACACCAAAATTTTTCTGAGTATTCATCTCAGTGGATAATACATCCAGACTTCTTGATGCCAGCAATATTTTACAATTTCCACAAGAAACTCCAATTCCCTCTAAATCAATGCTACCCCAAACATCATCGAGAATAACTAAAACTTTGTTCTCCTTTTTCAACCTCTCCCGTAGATGACCCGCTCTCCCCGCTATGCTCTCCTCATCAAATCTCATGCCCAACTTGTCTGCAAATTCCCCTTGAATCTTTTTGGGGTCAGGATTTTGAGTTACTGTAGCCATAACCACTTCATCAAATAGCTTATCCTCCAATGCTTGTCTACCAACTTCTTTGACGAGTGTGGTCTTACCCACACCCCCCATTCCATACAAACCGATGATACTAATACCTTTATCGCGAAATGCAGACATTATTTTTCTTGAAGTAGGCATTCTGGACTCGTAGCTCTTGTAACCTTCAACAGCTGTGATTCCTTTCCATCTTGAAGTGACAGAGTAGGAAACTCTATCAAACCTACCTTTTTCCTGGAGTTGTTCAACAACCTTTGCCATGTCCATTGCCTTCTTGCTTATTTGGTAACGAAGCATGAAATTGGGATATAACCCATCAAAAAAACTCGTATCTGCATGCTCTTCAACATCAAAAGAATGACTTGCTTCTTCTACAATATCATGCACTGCTTTTAGCCACTTCCTGACATCAGCTTCCACTTCTTCCCCATTTCTTCTAGCATCATCAACCATATGCTGCACCCTCTCCCTGACAAGCACCAACTTTTCTACTTCTTCCCTCAGGCCCTGGATGTTGTCCATGTAATAGTATACATAAGCAATTACAGTCTTTATAGGACCAAGCAAGTACTCAACTATCATTGGTCCAATAGGGGCAATCAATTGGTCAATCAAGTAGCCCGCAACCATCAAAGCAATGGAAAGAACGATACTAGCCATTTCTACTTCCCTCTTCTCTCGTTTCTTCTCTTCTTTTTCCTTCTTCAATCTTCCTCAGGACTGTGTAAAAGGTCCCTCTTCAGAATATAGTGTGTAATCAAGAACAAATAACAGAGAGATCGACAATCAAGAGATAAAATGAAGAGGTTTACAGAGAAAAATTGCGATCGGAGGGACGTGAGATGCCGGGAAGAAAGGTTGAAGAAATCAGAGACAAGAAATTTGTTGTTGAGTAAGTTTAGATACAATTCTTACAGATTACAAGATGAGATACTCACAAAGGCTTTCTTACCCAGCTTGCTACCAAAGTTTGGGCTTTCCTTCCATCAGCTAGCAGCAAATGAACAAAGGAACAAATTCATAAAGAGAACAACAAAGCCCGATACAAGAAATGGATGGCTGTGAAGATGTTCCTAGCTCCTCAATACAAATAAAGGGTGAACGCAAAAGGGAACCACAATTGACATGGTAATGAAGTAATGGTGGCAGGTGGGACATACAAAGTATAGGTGGGAATAGACAGTGACAGAGGACAGAACCTAGTAGCTTTCATAAGAGAAGCAGTATACACTTCTTAATTGCAAAGTAACAATTTTGAGACATTGGTTTTTCCAGCACTTCTTAGAAATTTACGCTGCAAGTAATATAAGTCCAAATATCTGAATGTTGACTTCCTGAAGAAATCTACCGGAACCTGCATCAATCTCTAATATCACTTGGAGTAAGACTCTTTTGATATATATTATGGGAAGTTTGTTCTGGTGTGAACACGGTTGTTTTGCGGACGTGGATTAAGATCTTCCGTCTAGTCGGGTTGAAAAATAGTTACAAAATGGTTGGGTTTTCTTTTTTTTTCGGAGAATCATTTAGACCGAGTAGTCTGTAAGCACAATTGTCTAGGTGGCGTTTTCTAGGGCAGGGTTTAGTCAAGGAAGACCACTGTATCACATTCAATAATAAGCTGCAACCAGGAAAATCATAACTGCAGGAAAGTTTTCGAGCACTTATGCAAATTAATTAATCAGATTATACCTCGTAGCTTGTGGAGTAGATAACTAATAATTAGGAAAACATAGCCAATTCTTGGAACAGATTTTATAAAAAGAAGACATCAGACCACGTCTGGTGACCACCAATGCTTCCGTCAAAATAAAGACGTGTTTGATGGAATTGTAATCAGAAAAGACTTAAGTTTTATCTAACGATCAGAGATAGTACCAAGTGTCATAGGCGAACGTCATTTCTTAAAGTGTACTTTGGACCTTCCAATCAAGTTTGAATGCGGTGGGAAAATATAAAAGCAATGCTTTTCTCCTGAGTACGTCGTCCGCTTTCTGGAATTGTTATAGACTATTGCACCTAGGCGGTAAATCCTACCCCACGAAGGATCAACACCCCCCTATTGTTTGGGTGCTTAGAGAAATAAGAGTTTTGAAAGACCAGGCAATTGAAGTGAGCTTATAGGCCACATTACTAATAAAAGAGTAGATGATTTTGATGCCAAAAATTTGGCAAACCAGCTTCTTTATACCATGCCGGCTCTAGGGTACCTCTTTTGTTTTGTTTTTAGTAGAGAGTATAAGAGAGGGAATGTTATGTAAAAGAGCGAGCTTATAAGACTATTACAACATCAATTACACCACCAACAACATTAAGTGAAAGTCTCACAAAAATTCGGAGTATAGAAAAGTTTATTAATATACAACCTTACTTCTACTAAGTAAAGAGGTTTTTTTTCCGATAAACTTAAATATAATGCAAGTGAGTTTTTGAGACTCCCAATTTTAAAAGAAGTGTAACTTTTTTACTTTAGTTATCTATGAATTGAATTTTATTATAATTCCATCAAAATTTTCATCATTAAATAGTTGAATTATTAATCATATTGGTTCTAGATCATAATGACTCTTAATTTATAAAGATGTCAAATAAAGAAGAATTAAAACTTACTGCAAGCAATAATGAAGAAATAGATGTAGGCTACACGGGAGTGGTAGTGTGTTTAAAGTTGGATTTTGGCTTTAAACTCATATTAAAGATTATAATTTATATACCTTTTAAACATAATTTGATTTCAAACTTCTATTTAGATAATAAGGATTTAGTTTTGAATTTAAAAATTCAAATATTAAATTGAATTACTTATTGCTAAAAATATTTTTAAAAAAGAATCTTTAATAATGGAATATAATAGATCAAGTCACATTTTTAAGAAGAGAGTTGAAATAATCAATGTTTTAAAAATCGAATCAGAGGTTAAACCGATAAGACAAGAGGTTTAAAGTTGAAAAGGTTCGATTGGTATTAGACTGTCATTGATTTAAAGTCTAATTGAAAAGGGAGACTGTTAAATAAAAACTAATTGGTTTATTTTGGTTTATAAATATTGGTTGATTTACAAAAGCTGACTTATTAATTAGTAAACTGATCGATTTTTAACAAAAAAAATTATTAAAGTAAATCGAACCGAAAAATTGAAAACTATATCAAAAAGTTGGTCAATTTAAAGTTTTCATGATTAAACCGGCTGAATTAACCCATAAGGTAAACATACAGCACATAGAAATACATAGGCCTAGTCTATGACTCAACGTATATTGGTTAGGAACCATATAGGCCTAGCTTATTAATTCACTCATCTGGTGAACATAAGTTCTAGTTCCAATACACAAAAGCATAAAAATATCACATATATAAATCAAATCTAGTCAGAAAAATAAATATCAGGGTAAGCCAAAACAATCATGTGTGACACTACTAGTCGACCAAACTAGTGCGCACACCCATCGATCCTCGGTGTTGGCTCGACTTTATCCGTGGTGAGTTCAGATTACAGTCGACAAGAGCGTCATGACCTTAGATGATGACCTCGTCGGTGTCCAGACCCTAAGTGTGGAATCACCCGTAAGTCTCGTAGAAAGGTGTTGATACAGGGACTCGACTTTTATGTACCAGCGTCAAGGGTACGGGGATTCGCTAAATCAGTCGCGCCCAGCACATGATTTGCCAATCGTTACCTTACCAATCACAAGACAAATCATATTCAAATTTTAAGTATAAGATAAAGTAAGGCATCGGTCCAACCAATGAAATGAAACCCTGTGATGGCTCTAAGTCAAAAAATACACATATACGTGGCAAATATGGCTCGATCATACATATGTAAATTTTAAAACATTATTTCATACAATAAACGTCATCCTTTGCACTCCAAGTACAAAATGTTATTCAAAACAATATTGTTTCTTAAATACATAGGCATATTAGCATCCATTTGAAGTTCAATTTTATCTTACATTGCCTAGGTTCAATTTCACATACAATTCATTTAGCACGTCTTAGGATGTTCCAATTCTATTTCAGAAATATGGTTTCCCCAACTCACCTCAAAAGAGGGTATACAATCTCTTAATTTCAACAATCCTCGATACGAGCTCCTTGATTCACAGCTCCCGAGCCTTTATGCATAAAAAGACATACTATGACATTACTACTTAAACATAAATTTCATAATTATACACTATTACATAAGTGTATAAAACACAATACCTCTTCCTTTAAGCTATAAAATTCGACCATTAAATACCTCACATGGTTACTTTTACTATTCACATTAGCTTTTCTTTTGCATTTCGTAAAGATTTTAATGCCTTTAATCCAATACTTACTCATTTCAAAGCATAATTAAGTACATCTTTATCCAAGCACATTAGGCCATTTCTCGTCAACCTAAGCATCGATCCAAGTTCACTCTAAGTAAACATGAAAATGTTTTACAATGCATATCATTATAAGGCCTTAAATCCTAAACCAAGTTCACTTAAGCAATTTATAGTCACATTTTCAAGACTTTATCATAACAATTTATGCTCCTATTACGTCATATAGTAACACTTCCACTCAATGACACATTCCACCACTCCATTCAAACCAACTCCCTTCATTTAAGCTACATATATCAATTACTCAACTCATTACATTAATTCACTTCTTCTTCATCATTTCGGCCCAACCTTAACCAACATACATCTTCTTCATTCTTCATCTTCAATTCACATTATACGTGCACAATTAACACCATAGAATTCATTTAAATCATCAATTTCAAAAGTTATTCAAAAATTCACAAACTTTCACAAAAGGGGGCATTTTCGGTTTTGACTTAAAGAACCCCTCTCAATGACACATTTCATTCACCTAAACCATGATTAATGCATATCCAAGCATGGAGAACAACATATCTTAATACCAAACTCAAAATCATAATACAAAGAGAGATGAGACAAAATTTATCTAAAATATCCTTTAATGATATCTTCAAATCCTTTGAGAATTTATCAAATCTAATGATAGATTTGAGTTCCTTGACCCCAAATTAGCTTAGAACTCCTTGGTTTGGATTGAAAAATAAAAAACATGGTAAAAATTGAGTGATGGCCGAAACTCCCTTTCTTTTTCCTCTCTTCTCCTTTCTTCCCCTCTCTTTTAATTAAAACAAGATGGTTTAAGTCTAAAACATGAAGTATACGGCCACACATAAGAAGCGTCTAGAATTTTGACTCTTCTTTGACCAAGATATGGTAAAATTACTCTTTTACCCTTAGGTTATATGAAATTACCATAATACCCTCCAAACTTTTCCTAATTAAGCCCAAAATCTAAGAATGACTAAAACTTTTATTTTCATTTTGGTCCTCAAACTTTTGAAAATTATAATTAAGCCCCTTTGCTTTATAAAATTACAAATTGGTCCTCTAAGAATTGAAAAATTATAAATAAGTCCTTTCAATTTTAGCAATTTTGCCAATAAACCCTTTTGTACATCAACTTTTCCAATTAAGCTTTGTAGGTGTCCAATAAGTCTATTAATCATATCTAACCACCTCTAAGGCATTAGAACACATTTAATTCAACCACCATGGTCATATCCATCCAATGGACTCGATTTTTCACACTAAAAAGCTTATACGTCAGAAATCTTCAAGATTTCGCATACCGATGAACTCTAAGTTCATGTAGGGCATAAAACAGCATATATCACTAACATGGATACCGAAAGAATTTAAATACATTTTTGAGCTCCTATACAAACATGTATATATCAATATACAGTAGTATCTCTAAGTACAAACCAATACAAAAAGGGCTCAAAGACTTTGGCATTACAAGTCCTTTCGCCCTCAAAAGAGTTTCTTCCTCGAAACTCCTAAGTTGGGAGTACAAATAGATGGGAGTATTGACGTCTCATAACATCCTCACGCTCCCATGTCATCTCTTCGACCTTGTCACTCTTCCATAGGACTTTAACTGCGGGTACCTCCTTGCTGCATAGTATCTTTATCTGTCGATCCAAAATTTGAACTGGTTTTACCTCAAAACTTAGGTCTTCTCTCAGCTTTACTAGAGGTGTCTCCAAAACATGAAATGGGTCTGGTAAGTACATTTTAAGCATTGAGACATGGAACACATTATGGATCCTATCCAAGTCTAGTGGCAATTCTAATCGATACGCCACCATCCCAACATCCTCCAAGATGTAGAAAGGTCTGATATATCGAGGGTTCAGCTTCCCTCGACTCTAAAATCTGATAATATCTTTCCATGGTGATACTCGAAGAAAAACCCTATCACCCACAGCAAACTCTAATGACTATCGTCTCTTTTCTGCAAAACTCATTTGACGATCTGGGGCGACTTTCATTTTCTCTCGAATAACTTTTATCTTCTGAGTGGTGACTTTTATCAATTCGACTCCTTCAATTTTGGCTGTGCCAACTTCATCCCAACATAGAGGTGTCCTACATTTCCTCCTATAAAGTGCTTCACATGGTGACATATCGATACTTGTCTGATAACTATTGTTATAAGCAAACTCTGTCAAAGACAAGTGTCGATCACAACTTCCTTGACATATGCTCTCAGCATGTCCTTCAGTGTCTGAATGGTCCTCTTTGACTGACCATCGGTCTGGTGGTAGAAGGTAGTATTAAATTTCCATTTGGTCCCTAAAGATTCCTAAAATTTTGGCTAAAATCTTGAGGTAAATCTCAGATCCCTATCTCATACTATAGAAACTGGCACCCCGTACAGCTTCACAATCTCATCGATATACAACTTTGCCAATTTCTCCAATGACTAGGATGTGTGAACAGGTGGAAAATGAGCAGACTTTGTCAATCTATCCACTATAACCTAAATAGCATCGTGACCTTTCGATGTACGAGATAGGCTAACCACAAAATCCATCGTCACATGCTCCCATTTTCATTCTGGAATAGGCAAGGACTGTAAAAAACTTGTTGGTTTTTGATGCTTTGCCTTAATTTGTTGATAGGGAAGGCATCTAGCCACATATTCCGCTATCTCTCTTTTCATCCTTGGCCACCAATAACTACCTTTAAGAGTTCGGTACATCTTGGTGGTGCCAGGATGCATAACATAAGCCGAGCTATGAGCTTCCTCCAAGATAGCTCACCTGAGGCCCTGGTCTTTCAGTACGCAGATTGTCTCTAAAGACTAACAACCTGTCTTCTCTTAGTCTGAACCCCTCACTTTCCTCGGATGGCAATTTCTCCAGAATGACTTTTAACTTCGGATCGTTGGCCTTCAATCTCCTGATCTTGTCAAATAATGTAGATCAAACTTCAAACTGCACTAACAATGTTCCATCATCCTCTGCCACTAAGAGTTTAACCGCAAGGCCCCGCACACTCATCAAATGTGTCACGTAAGGATCTTGCCTAACAGTTGCTGCCGAACAGGATTTACGACTCAATGCATCGACTACCACGTTTGCTTTTCCCGAATGGTAGTCGACTATTAATTCATAATCCTTAATCAATTCCAGCCATCTTCTTTGTCTGAGATTTAGCTCCTTCTGTGTCATTAGGTGCTACAGACTCTTGTGGTTGGTGTATATACGACAAGTCTCCCCATAAACATGATGTCTCACAATTTTTAATACAAATACTATTGTCACGAGCTCTAAATCATGTGTAGGATAATTTAGCTTGTGCTTCTTTAGCTGTCTAGAGGCATATGCAGTCACTCTCCCGACCTGCATAAGTACACAGCCAAGACCCTGGCAACTGGCATCACTGTATACCTCATACCCAACCCCCTAGGTAGGTAAGGCAAGTACTGGTGTAGAAATCAATCGCCTCTTTAGCTCTTGAAAACTTGCCTCGCATTTATTATCTTACTAAAAATTTATTCCCTTCTGGGTAAGCCTCAACAAAGGGGCTTTAATTATTAAGAAATCCTCAATGAATCTCCGATAATAACCAGCTAACCCCAGAAAGCTGCGGACTTCTGTAACATTCTTGGGTTATTCCCATTCAAGTATAGCGTCCACTTTCTTCGAGTCCACAAAAATACCTTTCCCTGATACCACATGCCCAAGGAATCTTATCTCCCTCGGCCAAAATTCACACTTTGAGACCTTCGCATATAACTGTCTTTCGCGAAGTATTTGCAGCATAATCCGGAGATGCCTAGCATGGTCCTCTTCATCCTTAGAATAAATTAAAAGATCATCAATGAAAATTATGATAAATTGATCTAAATAAGGATGAAACACCCTGTTCATGAAATCCATAAATATTGCAGTTGTATTTGTCAGTCCGAACGGCATCACCAAGAATTTATAGTATCCATACCTCGTGTAAAAAGCAGTCTTGTGCACATCATTCTCATTAATCTTCAATTGCTGGTACCCGGACCTCAGATATATCTTTGAGAATACTGTAGCTCCTCTTAACTGATCAAAAAAATCATCGACCCTGGGAAGTGGTTTATTCTTAATGGTAACCCTGTTTAACTGTCGACAATTAACACATAAGTGAAGGGTCCCATCCTTCTTTTTGACAAATAATACTGGTGCTCGCCACGATGAATAACTTGGTCTAATAAAGCCTTTGTCTAATAATTCTTGTAGTTGAATCTTCAACTCTTTCAATTCTACTGGTGCCATGCGACAGGGTGGTATAGATATTGGTGTTGTTCCCGGGACCAAGTCAATAGTAAAATTAAACTCCCGATCAGGTGGCAATCAAGGTAACTCTTCCGGAAAGACATCAAAAAGTTAGCACATAATAGGGACATCTCCCGGTTTGACCCTCTATGTGGAAGTGTCAATCATATATGTGGGGAATACTTGGCACCCTTGACAAGACGGTATAGATATCTTATAAGGTGAACATACAACACATAGAACCTCATAAGCCTAGCCTATGACTCAACGTATATTGGTTAGGAACCATATAGGCCTAGCCTATTAATTGAATCATCCAGTGAACATAGGTTCCAGTTCTAATATACAAAAGTATAAAAACATCACATGTATTAATCAAATCTCGTTAGAAAAACAAATATCAGTGTAAGCCAAAATAATCAATTATGACATCATTAGTCAGCCAAAATAGTGTGCACACCCACCGATCCTCAGTGTTAGCTCGACTTTCATCCGTGGTGAGTCCGAACTACAGTCGATAAGAGCGTCATGACCCTAGATGATGACCTCGTTGGTGTCCAGACTCTAGGTGTGGAATCACCTGCAAATCCCATAGAAAGGTGTTGATACGGAGACTCGACTTTTAGATACAAGCGTCAAGGGTATAGGGGTCGCTAAATCAGTTGTGCCCAGCACAGGTTGACCAATCGTTACCTCACAATCACAAAACAAATCCTATTCAAAATTTAAGTATAAAATCAAGTAAGGCATCGGTCCAACAGATGAAATGAAACCTTGTGATGGCTCTAAGCCAAAAAGGACACATATACGCGACAAATATGGCTCGATCATGCATATGTAAATTTTAAAACATTATTTCATACAATAAATGCCATCTTTTGCACTCCAAGTGCAAAATATTATTCAAAACAATATTGTTTCTTAAATACATAGACATATTAGCATCCATTTGAAGTTCAATTTTACACTGCATTGCCTAGGTTCAAAATTCACATACAATTCATTCAGCACATTTTAGGATGTTCCAACTCTATTTGAGAAATATGGTTTCCCCAACTCACCTCAAAAGAAGGTATACACTATCTTAATTTCAACAGTTCTCGGTACGAGCTCCTTGATTCACAGCTCCCAATCCTTTATGCATAAAAAGACATATGATGAAATTACTACTTAAACATAAATTTCATAATTATACACTATCACATAAGTGTATAAAACATAGTACCACTCCCTTCAAGCTATAGAATTCGACCATTAAATGCCTCACATGGATACTTCCTTACTATTCACATTAGCTTTTCTTTTGCATTTCCTGAGGCATTTAATGCCTTTAATTCAATACTTGCTTATTCCAAAGCATAATTAAGCACATCTTTATCCAAGCACAATAGGTCATTTCTCATCAACCTAAGCATCGATCCAAGTTCACGCTAAGTAAACATGAAAATATTTTCCAATGCATACCATTATAAGGCCTTAAATCCTAAGCCAAGTTCACCTAAGCAATTTATCAAACACTTAAAGTG
>JANZXR010000003.1:23995031-24007484 GCA_027575705.1 Erythroxylum echinodendron
TCTAAGGCATTAGAACACATTTAATTCGACCACCATGGTCATATCCATCCAATGGACTCGATTTTTCACACTAAAAAGCTTATATGTCAAAAATCTCCAAGATTTCGCATACCGATGAACTCTAAGTTCATATAGGGCATATAACATCATATATAACTAGCATAGATACCGAAAGGATTTAAATATATTTTTGAACTCCTATACAAACGTGTATATATCAATATACAGTAGTATCTCTATGTACAAACCAATACAAAAAGGGCTCAAAGACTTCAGAGTTACATATAACGTTGATTAACTTATTTGCCCCTCTCAAACCTTGCTTTATAGCTATTACAAGCCATTCTAACCTCACCCTAATTCAATCTCTTCTTATCGAACCTTTAGTTAACTTAGAACATCTTTCTAAATAAGAAGAGTTCCTAGCAAACAATAATTAGTTAAGAATATTTTGCTCCAATCAAAAGCCATATCATCTAAACTTATTAAAAACCAAAATAAAATAGAGTAATAAAAAAATGCATTATGGTTTTTTGGATAGAATTATGAGGTAATCTCAAACCACCAACAACGATACAATGGTAGAATATTGGTGGCTTTTGATAGGAATAAAATCTTTATTCAATATTCCTCCTAAACTGACCAATGATCCATTTTATAATGCCTTTTGTAAATAACCCATCACAGATCAATATTTCCGTTGTCTATGCAACAAATTTAACATTTTTGCGAAGCAATTTATGGAATGAACTTTACGTTTTCAAGGCTATTAGCCAACTTCCTAGGATTATAATAGGGGAATTTAACAATAATTTTTATTTTTAGGAACTTAACAGCTCTAGGAGAAATCTAAGGTAATTAAATGATGACTTAAGAGAATGTTTGAAGAAAATTGGAGTAACATATCTTAGATTTAAAGAACAAATTTTCTCCTAGGATAATAGACAAGAAGAGACTAGAAAATAAGGAGGAAACTAGATTGAGCACTAGTTAACAATGAATAGATGGCAAGCTTCTCTCATAGTATGCCTTCTTTAAAAACTCCTTTAACTCATATCATTCTTATATAGAAGTCTCCAACTTCATCAATGAAAAGTCAGTCAAAGCCCCTTTTAAGTTTAACAACTTCCTTTCAACCACTCTAGGTTATGTATAAGCAATTAGGAAGGGAATACAAAATTAATTTATAAGGTATACGAACTATATTTGTATGCAAAAACTTAAAATCATTCATAAGGAACTAAAGCTCCTTATTAAAACAACCTTTCTAGATACTATTGAGGTAGTTAGAAAAACAAGAGAAACTTTCTCTAAAGCTCAGAAGGACCTGTACAATCTCTTGATAATAATGTTCTAAAAGATATTGAAAAACCACATCTCTATAACTACACTCAAACTCTTAATTTGTAAAATAATTATTAGGACAAAGATTAAGAGTGACTTGGATTAAGGATTGTAATAGAAATAAAATATTTTTTATAGTTCAATCACTGCTAGAAGGAACTAAAACAAAATAACTTTGCTTCTAAATGACTCAGGTATCTCCATCACCAGTCAGGAGGATCTAAAGAAAGATACTTACAGGTGAATCCTCTTATAGCTCTTCTCTATAACTTATCAAGTAGTATATAAGGATGCCTTTGAACGAGGACTTAGGTATTAAAATTGAAAGATCTTTCATCAGAGATGATGCGGACAAAGATATCTTTAGTTATAATCCAAAAATAACCTTTAGATCATATGGTTATAGTGCACCATTCTTTCAAAAGACATGGAATGAAATTGGTGACTTATTGATTGAAGCCATATTGGAGTTCTTCTTTAAATGCTAAAGGGAATGAATAGAACATAGACATTTTTAGTTCTCAAATAACTAGCTAACTTCTCTGCATAATTTAATTACAAGAGCATCTTAAAGATGCTTGTAAATAGACTGGAGAAAGCTTTAAGAGGCGTAATGCACCCTAATCGAAGTGCTTTCATCAAAGGAAAGAGTATTAGGGATAACTTATTCACAATTTAGGACTTGCACGAGAACTATCAGAATAAGAAATCCATTTGAAGTGGTGAACTAAAGATTGATTTTCACAAGGCATTAGACTATTTGGTGGCATTTGGTTTTCCAAATAATTTATAGAATGGGTACGATAATGCCTAACTACTACTTCCTTTTTGGTTTTTATTATTGGAGAACCTACTAGTATCTTTATTATTACAAAAGAAATAAGGTAGGGGGATCTTATTTCCCCTTTCGTCCTTTCCTCTTCACCTTTTACGTGGAAGTCTTAATCAGAATAGTTTCACACAAGATAGAGCATAAAGTAGGCTTCAAATATCATATAAAATGCATGTAGAATAAACAGTTTAGCCTTGTTTTTACTGATGATCTACCATTATTGAGTAAGTAAAATAAGAGATCTACACAAATCTTGATGTGTTTCTTGTAAGAATTCAAAATGATTTTAGATATGAGTATAGAAAACTTTAAAAGTAAACTTTATGGTTTTAGAGGAGCGACTAATTTAATACTTAGTAAAGAGTATCTAGATGTCAAGTAATACGTACCCCTTTTAAATAATCAAGCATACTAATTACATCCAAGAGAACCTTATATATAAACTGCTAATCAATCCTTGATGCTATTAAATTGGTAATTACTAAAACAGATTCCTCATTTATACTGGGAAATTACATATGGTAATATTTGTTCTTAGTAATATGCACAATTATTGGAGAACACATATCATGCTTCCTAAGATCATAGTCAAGGAAATTGAAAGAATTATTAAAAAGTTTTTTTGGTCATGAAATGCATCCATAGGGAAACAATCTGTGGTGAAATGGTCAGAAATTTGCGTCCCTAATCATGAAGGAGGCTTAAGGTTCAATAGAATTCACATTATGAAAAAATACTCATAATTAAAAATATTTGGAAGAAATTTAATGGCAGAAAATCCATTTGGGTGAAAAGGATGCATTCCCATCACTTAAAAATAACTAACTTTTAGAACTTCAAAGAAAAATGGATAATTTTTAGACTTTAAACCAAATGTTAAAGCTAAACAATCTTATCAGATTTGACTTCAAAGGAATCATAGGAAATAAGAAAGATATTTAGTTCTAGTATGAGAAATAGTGTGAATTAGGTCCTTTACATACTATTTCTAAAGCTCACTTAATCCACTATATAATAATTGATAAAGCTAGAGTAAATGAGATTGTTCAAGGATTCTATTAGAACTACAAATAAGGAGGATGTACAATCACTACAGATAAGATACTAGGTTTCATTTTGAATATAGCAAATTCGAATAAAATTAGATTGATTAAGCATAAAACTAGTCTTTTCTCAAACAAATCTTGTTTAGATCTGATTAAAAACCATAAAAAAGAATTATGTTAGGTCAAACGTATAGGTACGAATTCAAACATACCAAAAACATCATTCATAATGTGACTTGCAACTAAGAAAAGGATGAAAACCAAGGATAGAATAGAGGGAATCAATGATTTGAAATCTAAACTATGTGCCCTAGAGGTTGAAAGCATATCACATTTACTCTATGAGTGCAAATTTACAACTGATCTCTGTAAGTAGATACAACTCAAGTGTAACTTTTCTTCCACATTACTAATTGGGATAATCTGGTTGAATGGGCTAGGAAAATCACATTTAATAGAAAGGGAGGCCTCAGTATATTTAGGATAACCCCCAGTTGTCCTGTATATTCAATACAGAGGGAGAGGAATGCAAGGAAACTTAAGAAAGAACTAACTGATGTGATCAGTTCACCTTTAAGAGCATAAACGAGATCAGAGAAATGTTGTTATATTGCAAAATAGAAAAGAAAGCAAGCAAAGTAATGTTGCAGAGATAGGATTTAATCTGACGTTACACAAAAATATTTGTGCAAACTAAATGAAAAAGCTTAATTATTATTCTATAAATATTAAAACCTCTGATGTCTATATAAAATATTTTAATGCTTAACAAGATGTAGGTTTTCAGGAGCTCATTAATGTGTTTATGAACTTTCTTGAATTAGTTTTAGGGAAAAGATTCATACTAGATCTTAGCTTGTACTTTCACTTTTTTTCTTCTTAATTCAGCCTAATCTTCTTTGGGTTTATACTTGTAGTTATGATTACTCTTTGTGTACTTATTTTGCATATCAATCTATTATTTTCAATTTTCAAAAAAAGATAAGATGGAAGTTATTGTCATATTGAGTCCGTCTGAATTATATATGGCACTATGATTGATTATCACCCGATAAAAGGGTATTTACACTCTCTTTCAGTAGATTAAGACTTATGAAACATGTACAAAATAATAATATCAATCAAACTAAGTACAAAATCATAATATCAATCAAACTAACTTAAAATAACATATCTTATAAATAATATAAAAATCATCTATATAAGCCTAACAAGTATACCAATTCCCATATATTCGAATTACTCAATAGCCAATCTTTAATAACAACTAACAAAATGTGTCTCTCTCTATTTTGAAACATTCTAAAATCTATCTCTATAAATATCCCATTTATACCTTCTATAATCCCTAACTTCTCCTTAGGTTTCTTATTTAAAATAATAAATGTAAAAGGTAGTATATATATTAACTAAGAAAAAGAATAGTAAAAATTTTAAGAACATACTCCATACCACTATATGAAAAGTATCTATATTAAATTCTCAAAAAAAAAGTATCTATATTAACTTCCTTATATTGTACTACACACTTTCTAGACTTAGAGGCAATTCATATGCCAATATTAATGTCATACAATGTTACATGTAGTAATCAGTTTTACTAGTACAAAAACATAAAATCTTATACTTGCCTACATTAATTCTCCGATCTGCATCAACTAATTCATCTTATCGATGGATTGTTACTTACCCCAAATATAACATTAGTTGATATAACTGGCTAATAGATTAGTACTTATCCTAATCTAGACTAATCACCATACCATACATATCACAGAATCATAGTACATCCCCTCAAAAACCTTAACTGACATATCAAAATAAACTTCATCAATTACAACACACACCATTTAGACAAAAAGGAACTAATGCAATCATGTAAAGTCACATAAAAACTAGGATGCATCAAAATTCCCTCCATAAACCTCAAATCACATACAACATTAAAATTTATTGTTACATGTCAAATATTATGCATAACCAAACATACTGCTTTAGAAATTAACTTTCATTCTTGAGTATTTAGCCTAATCTTAACATACTAGGTTTGTTATATATGATCTAAATAATTTTATCTAGTTTCATTATTTTGATATATGAGAACAATAATAACTAAGTCAAATAATATTTAAGAATAATTAATGAAACAAGTATTCAATATTAAAATCCTCATCTAACATATACCTTGTATTACTTATACTAACATACCTTTAATTCCCTTTTTTATAGAAGATTCTTATAGTTTTCTAACTAAATCATTTTTATGTGATATAAACTTCGATTAAAACTACATGGAATATCCATTTTCTTCTTTCTAGAATGCCATTTTTATTTTTTTATATCTGTTTGGTTTAAATCTCTTTCCCTTAAATAAAATGAGATATATTATTGAAACCCCTTTTTTTAAAAATGACAACATTTGTCTTTAATTGATCAATATGGCCGATCGGCCAATAAGTCTAATATGGAAAACACCATATCAATACAATATATATGAGAGTTTAGTTAAGCGATAGGTAAAAGGTTTTTGAAACCATGATATATTATATTAATCAATTTATAAAAATGGGATACCAACTATTTGGAAAACTTTTAACCAAAAATTCACCTAGTTAGATTGACCTAACAACCATTAGGTTAACATAACAACCTAACCTAATGAAATATAACATGTCTTTCCTTAACAAAACCAATCCTTATTATTCTTTTAGGAGTTGAAACCACAATTATGCAATCCACACAAGCATCAAAATTATGCATTAAAACTATACACCAACATTAGCAACCACCTGATTAATTAAATTCCAACCAAATTTCAAGAAATAAAAAAGAAAAAACATAATATATCCTTATACAACGTTACAATTTTTTAAAATTCCATATCTTTATAATTATCTTAATGTAAAATGAATTGCAATATTATTGATGATAAAAAAATGGTGACTACTTTAATTGAATCATAAGAAAGATATAGATAATAAAGCAATTATTAGTATCTATTTGTACTTTACATTAGAGTATAATACAAATTTGTATATAAAATAATGATAATGCCATTCATTTAAACTATTTCTTAAAGGGTTTTACTAGTAAGTAATCATTTTAGTAGAAATTGAAGTTAACATATTTATCAAAGCGTTTTACTATTAAGTTATTTATGAAACATCACTTGTTGGAGTTGTAAATAATTAGAATGTACCTTTAATAATTCTAATTTAATGAATCTAATTATATTATCTTAGAATATAAATATTAAAGTCAAGAAGGGTCAAGCTCTCTATTTTTTATGCTCTTCACTACCATGGTATAATTAATAAAGAGAAGTAATAATATATAATAGAGAAACTACCACTCTAAAACATGTTAATGTCATAATATTTAAAAAAACTCCTTCTAAATAATTTTATGATAATTTCAGTAAAAAAAGAGGTAAAAGTAGAACAAATTAAGTCTTGACCTATATCAAATTCTAAAAATAGGGATTTGATTCTTCATTTTATAATAAAAAGAGACACATCAAAGTTGGCAACTACAATATGAAAACAAAATTAAAGTTTGTGATAATAAAGCTCTTCAATCTTATATCATAAAGAAGGAATTTTGATATTATTTTAATAACTAAATTTAGGTCCAAACCTAATTTTAAGTGACTTTTATATGATGCTTATCCTTTTCATATATGCTAGTATAAGAAATAGTTTCTCATTTTACAAGTTATTAAATTTGTATAGATAGATACTAACAAATTTTCCTAAATTATTATAATAATAATAATTCAAATTAAGATAGAGGATAGTGTAGTTAAAGCTTGAAAATATCCAATATATTACAAACTTGGAAAGGAATTAAATTTTCTTCAATACCTTTTAATTCACTAGGAATAGTTTACTAGTAAGATAAAGTCTTAAAATAATAAAGTTATCTTAATTAAAATGTAGGCCAAAAAGAAAGATACTTTACATGTTTGGAAGGAGATATTATTATAAATAAATGTTAATAAAAAATATATTTTATCAAACTCTATTACCACTAGGATACAATATACAAGGATTAGATATATGGGCTAGAAATGCAAGATCTTATAAGAAAGAACTATTAGGCAAGCATAGTATATATATCAAAATTAGAATTCTTTAAGTATTGTATCTTTAAGAAGTAGAAAATAGTTAATTTCAATTCATCCATAATACAAGAGTGTTGTTGACTACATTCATTTAGTTTAAGAAATGGTTAGTTTTAGTTCTTCCCCTAAAATGATCAAAGGTAGGAATGGCAGCAAACCTTGGCTTAAACCAAAGAAGTTTGAGCTACCTAAAACAAGATCATTTTAAGGTATGATTAGATCCTTCGGACCAGTCCCTTAATTCTAAACCTGGTGTAAAGTACAACCAACTTAGGCTTGGCCAAGCCATATTTGTAATCTCTAATCAAAGATACTCTTCATTACATTTATTTAAATGATTAAGGACCTACTCCAAATTCTTAAGATTATAAGATTGAATACATACTTAGCATTATTGATTACTATTTTTAAGAATGTATTGTAAATGGACCTTTGAACAATAAAGTACTCTTACTCAAAATAAAACTAGAAAAATTATTAAACATTTCTAATTCAAAATGGTATAGAATTTAATAGAGGAAAATTTAATAATCTTTTGTATAAAAGTATGATATAGTTAAAAATCAAATATTTATGGGAATTCTTCAATAAAATGGTATTGTGAAGCATAAAACAAAAACCTATAGGAGAGAAGGCATTCTATATTGACATATAATGCCCTATTTAAAGATGTATAAGCAAAAATCTTGTCTACCATATAGTATCTAATAAACTACTTACATCATATATCTTTTGATTTTAAGATTCTAAAAGGAGTTTGGTAAGAAAAACCTACTAACTACTTTAATTTACATGTATATATTAGTTGGATGTGAATCTAGTTTAGAAGCCCATAGAAAATGTTGTCCTAATCTAAAGTCACCAAAGATTATAATCATTAAAAATGCTATGTTTGCTCTAATTTTTGTGCTTCATGTAAATTTTATTCTTTTTCAATGCAAATCAACAATGTTTATTGAAGAAGTTGGAGTAAGAGTCTAGTTAGCTATAATTTTTACAACAAGCTTATCCTTAATCTAATTTGGTTCAAGTTTTTGCTTGTAAAGATGATTTAGGAGGGAAGCCAAAAAAAACTAGAAAATATAATTTAAGAAAAATTCACAAAAAATTACAAACAATGAGAAAATTGAGAGGCCAAAAAGAATTGATAGAACTAATTTAATGGTTTATATCGTTAAAGTTGTACAAAAGATTAACAATAAGATTTATATATATTTTAAAACTATTTCTTGTAATGATTATGTGTAGTAGTTAGTATTTATGCATATTAGATTCCTCTAAAATACAATATGTGAAATTTAATTATTTCCCCATAAATAAGAAAAAAACTATTTATAAACTAGTCTAGAAGAAGAAACCTAGAATTTCATAAATAAAAGATGTGAATTATAAGCTTCAATTGATTGTAAAGGCTAAAAAAAGAGTTCACTTCAATGATACCTTTATAATTTTTTAGAATTTAATATATTCCTATTTTAAATTTAAATTTAGAATCTTATTATCCAAATAGAAGTCTGAAATCAAATTATGTTAAAAAGGTATATAAAATATAATCTTTAATATGAGTTTAAAACCAATATTCAAATTTAAACACACTACTACTCTTATACAACCTTCATCTATTTTTGCGTTATTGCTCCAACAAGTTTTAACTGTTCTTTATTTGACATCTTTATAAATTAAAAATCATAATGATGTGGAAGCAACATGATTAATAATTCCATTATTTTACTATAAAAATTTGATGAAATTACAATAAAATTAAATTCATTTATAATTAAAGTAAAAAAATACACTTCATTAAAATTGAAAGTCTCATAAATTTACTTGCATTATATATAGGTCTATCAGAAAAAACCTCTCTACTTAATAGAGGTAAGGTTACATGTTACTGAATCTCCTCAGATCCTACGTTTCAACAGGACTTTCACTACATGTTGTTAACGTCGTCATTGTTGTTATTGTAGCCTTTTAAACTCATTCTTTTACATAATGTTCCCTCTCTTATACTCTCTACTAAAAACAAAAGTAAAGAGGTACCTTATAGCCGGTATAGTGTAAAGAAATAGGATATGCTTTGCCAAATTTTTGGCATCAAAATCATCTAGTCTTTTATTAGTAATGTGGCCTACATGCTCACTTCAATCAAAACTCCTATTTCTCTAGGCATTAAACAAAGGGAGTGTTGCTCCTTCATGGGCTAAGTTTTAATGCCTATGCTTATTGGTTCTCGATGAAGGCAATAGTCTCGCGATTCCAAAAGGACAACATATTAAGGAGAAAAGCTTTGCTTTTATATTTGCTCACCATATTCAAACTTTATTGGAAGATTCAAAGTGAACATTAAGAAATGAACTCAGATACAACTATTAAACATGTTATGGTAAATAATATAGTTATAGAGGTACGATGTGACTCCTCAAGCTCTTATACTCCTCCAAAGAAGGAAATTCAAAATATAAACTTAGGGTCCCCTATACTAGAAGCTCCTATAAGTGAGAATTTGAAGGAAATCAAAGGTAACTCTACTAATCAAAATTCCATAAGCTCTCCTATTATTAAAATTCAATCAGAGTCTAATCAAAACAATGAGTTTAAAATCGTTTCTCGAAGGAAGTATAATAAAAAAAAGGAAAATACTCCCTGTCCCCAGATATGATAATTATCTCTAAGAATGTTAGAGGGGTTAATTACCCCTGAAAATAATTGGCACTTGGGAATTATATATATGATAATAAGTCATTCCTTTTTGGTATTTTAGAAATTAAGTTGAAAAAGGACAGTTGTAAACACTTGAAATTATTAAGGAATCATTAGAAAGTAATAACCAATCATTAAAGTCATTATAATGACAAAATTGTGGTTGCTTTTAATATTGAGAAGATTAAGATACTTAAATGTTTAGTTACTACTACATCAACAATAACAACACTCGGTGAGAGCCCTACGGAAATGCAGAGTCTGGGGAGGTCTAGTAGTACGTAGTCTTACCCTTATCAGGTTGAAAGGTTGTTTTTGATAAACTTATATATAATACAAAAAAATGATAATCAAAACATAAATAGATAAGTCTATATAAAATAATAAAAATTTTAATTTAATACATAATACAGTATATATGAAACTCACTGCTTAATTACTAATTAATTGAATCATCTATCAATTAAGTTGAAGCAAAAATAAAAAGTAGTTCAAGTAATGTTTGTCTATGTTTACAATCTTATCTTTAAGAGGATTCCTCTCTATTCTAATCTTCGAAACTTAGCCTCTTCTATCAAGTCCTTAAGCCTCTTCTATCAAATCTATGTGTATCGTTTTAGGGGACTTCAATAGTATGTTGCGTCCGTATAAACCTAAGGGTGACTCGTGTATCAGGAGCCATCCTAAGGATTTTAGGAATTGTGTGGCAAGCATTTAAGTTGCAGATTTAAGTATGGAAGAAAAATGTCTTTACACGATATAATAATAAAAAAGGAAGATGGTTCTTAGAAGGAAAAAGATAGATAGAGCATTAGTTATTCATAGGGGTCTTAACTTTAAAGCTCAAGGACAAACTTTTTTTTGTATGAAAAAACTTATTCACATGATGGAAGAGCTTTGATCTTTCAATTTTGGGAAAGTATGCAACATAAAATGTTTTTATCTGTAGTACAAAGGAAAGGCTTCAAAGAGTTCAATCCTAATTCTATCTGAATCCAACTAGGCTAGTCCTCCAAGTAGAGGAAAATTCTTCTCTCAAAAACTTTAATAAGGCAATGAATTATAGACATTGTCTCTTGATATAGAGATTTAGGATTCTCTAGTCTAATAATGGTGATAATAACTCGAGCCTTTTTCAAACATCAGTGCTCTCAAGAAGAAATACTAATATAAATATGTCTTTGAGAAATGATTGTAATGTTTACTCTATACAAAAATGATTTTCTTAAGGAGGTTTTCATCAACTTCTCCTACACTGTAAGATTACCATCTGGCAGAATCTTATCAATTTAACTTCTCAAATCAATCATTCAAGAATAGATCTTATCCCAGGAAGTTGATTTGCTTTCAAGGCCTTTTAATGAGGCTAATGTGGAAAGATCATCTCTAATCTTATTGCATATAGATTAAAAATAGTACTAGCAACACACATTTATGCATCTTAGGGTGCTCTTATTTTTAGAAGAAAAAATAGAGACAACATTTTTCTTGCTGAAGAATTGTTTAAAAACTATAACAGGAAGCATGTAAGTAGGAATTTTTCACCCAAAGTATAATTCCACAAAGCATTTGGATCCTTGATTTAAATTTCATCTTGAATCTCATCAGCATCTTATAGTGTACTAGTTAATACAAAGATAACTAGGGAATTTAAACATGGTGACCCTATATCCCTATACTTATTCACCTTTCACATGGAGGTTCTTACAAGGATTCTCAGGTGGATCGTCATATCGGAGAAGCAATTCAAATTCCACTAGAAATGTAAAACATTGAAGACAATCATTTTATCCTTAACTAATGATTTAATCTTATTTTCAAAAGCTGACGTATGCTCCTTAAGTGCCTAAAAGAATGATTAAATTCTTTTAAATGCCTCTTTAGTTTAGCCATCATTAAAGAAAAAGAGGAATGTATCTATCAGCTATTACACTTTACAATACCACATAGTTCTATGATATAATTGGAATGAAGTTCTTGAAGCCTCCCTTCATATATTTAGGCATTCCCATCTCTTGAAAAGCCATCATTCACTAATTTTCATCCCCCAATTTGCATTAGATATAACCCTTCGTTTTCTTTTTGTCTTTTCTTAGTCAAAACTCATATGAATTTGCTCGTTTGTATAACAAATTTAGGAGGGATTATTCTTGCTCTTTACTATAATAAGTTCATTTCATATTAAGGAAAAGAACTTACACCGTCTAGACGTACCTATGGAGGTAGCTTTAGAACCTTTAAAGTGTTGGATATGGGTCCCTCTCACATGGAGGGACTCCATTCCACAATTGTTGTTTTTGTTGAATAGCCGCATACTGTTTTTGTTGAATAGCCGTATGCTGTTTTTGTTGAAGAAATGGAAGAAGACAGCTACAAAGGCAGCTGTCTTACGCGGTGGAGTGCCTATA
>JANZXR010000003.1:24013967-24035630 GCA_027575705.1 Erythroxylum echinodendron
TGATGTATAAAACTGTTGAGTTTGAGTAATGAAAAGAGGAAGATTTTGGTTTTAAAAATCTTGTGATTTATAATTACTGTTTTAATTATTCAAATTCATACGATGCCATGTGGAGTGCTTTAGTGTGTGCACGTAGCACTCTCTTATCTTAGGATATGTATCGGAATGACCTACGGGCGTCCCGGTGCGTAATCATAGCCTTTTGATTAATAAAACAAAATTGATGCTTTTGATAAATAAAATACCAAAGCCTCCCTAATTTTTAGGCAAACATACCTCATACCAATATTTTCTTTTGATTATGGTTTTACTACTATTAGCAAACCATAAGTGGTTGTGAAACAACTTTTCTATAGTTTTGATTATAGCTTGAGGAAAGACAATATGAGAGACCCTATATGTGCTTATAAATGAAAGAACAAACATGATCAGTTGACATTTGCCATCTAAGGAAAGTGATCTAGAGGACTGACTTCCAATTCTACTTTAATCCTTCCAATAAAAGGCTTGAAGCCTAAAAGTTTAAGCTTAATTGATGAAACTAAAATGCCTATATATTTAACAAGTAGGTGATTCCTGTTGAAACCAGTGTTATGTGAGAGTTTATCTGCATAAAGAGTTGAACTTTTTGAAGTGAACAAGTTAGATTTCTCCTTATTGATAACAAGACCAAATAGAATGGTGAAGACTTTGAAAGCGTTACAAGCATATTTCACAGAGGAGAAGTTAGCTTTTGAGAAGACAAAAATATCATCAGCAAAGCTCAAACTTTCTATCCCAAGCTTCTTACATTTAGAGTGAAAACTAAAGATACCTTTCCTAGTAGCATTCATTTAAATAGTCTACTTAAAACTTTAGAGATCGGAGAAAATAAGAATGGAGAGATGGGGTCATCTTGTATACCTTTAGCAGCATGGATATCCTTTGTAGGCTCACCATTCACTAGAATTCTAAATGAAATAGTAATGATTCATTGATGAATCCATTGTGTGAATATGTTAGGGAAACCAAGGGCTTTGATTACATGAATGATGAAGTGCCAATCTGCCTTGTTATATGCTTTTTCAAAATCGATTTTAAGTGCACAATTCTTCCTGTTGTTCTTTTTGGTGTAATGTTTAAATAATTCCTTAATTAATGCAATATTGTCTCTAATTTGTCTCTCTGGCATATAATTAGATGAAGATGAGTTAATTAGCCCAAGAAGTATAGGCTGTAATCTTAAAGTAAGCTTTTTAGAGATAATTTTGTATATGGAGTTGTAGTATAAGATGGGTCGGTAATATTTTAAAGACATATGCCCTTTCCCTTTAGGAACTAAGGTAATGAAAGTGTTGTTTATGGCTTTGAGAAGCTTGCCACTGTTAAAGAACTCCAGTGTTTCATAAGAGACCAAATTGCCTATAATGGACAAGATTTTTAAGAAAATTTGTACGTTGAAACCATTTGGCCCTGAAGCTTTATTAAGGGTTAAATATTTTCATTGTCAACTTTAAATATAGTAACAGGAGATGTCAGAGCCTATACCTGCTGGGTAGATAGTTTCTGTTGGACTATTTTCTCAATAAATTCCATAAAGGAGAAAGCAGAAGTTTCTGTTTGACGAAAGAACCATTTCTTTCAAGAGCAACAATTTTGTTTGAGGCTTGTCTTGTAGAGATAGATCTGTGAAGGTTGTATTTTTGTCCCCATCTTGAAGCCACTTAATTCTAGACCTTTGTTTTAATAAGAATAATCAAAGTTAATAGCATTTAAATAATTCTTCAAGTCAATATTTTATGCCTCTTAAAGCTTTGGACAGGTAGGATGTTGTATAGATCGTTTTGAGATGAGTTAAGAGCAACTTTGGCTATAATTAATAGGTGATGGACATTCCCCACATTTGCTTTATGAAATATTTTAACTTCATCTCGGATTCTTTTAATTTTCATAAAAAATTGGAGCTGTTTGGAACCAAAGAAGTGAGTAGCTAAGCCTCTTCTGATAGCATCCCAAAAATCAAAAATGGAAGTAAGGAATTTATTAAATTGAAAAGGATACATGGGCGGAGTGAGGTCTAGTTCAAACTTAACAACCACTAGAGAGTGATCAAAGATGCTTGAATTTGGTAAAAATACACTACAGTTAGGAAAGTGTTGTAGCCAAAGCTAGTTGGATAGGCCTCTATTAAGTTTTTTCCTTAAGAAAGTCTCATTATTGTGCTTATTGCTCCAAATGAAGAAATTGCCCCTAAGGAAAATTAGAAGCTTGAATATTAACTAAGAAATTATTTAGATCATGGCAAATAGGCCTATTGGAATAATGACCTTCAGTTTCATCCAGCTAATGATAAAATTGAAATTACCAACCAAAAGCCAAGGTAAGTTGATACCATATGCTAGCTCTTTGAACTTGCTCCAGAAGGATAGTCTTTCAAAGCCATAATTGAGAGCATAAATAACAGAAATATCCAAGACCTTGTAAAGATGTTTTAAAAATACTTGTAAGTGGATCATCTAATCAGTGATGATGGAGCTAATTATATAAACCTTGTCACTATTGTAGATTACTATAATACTTCCATTGGGGTGATAATATTGATTGGGAATGGACTTCCAGTTATTAGACAAAAAAGGTAGGACGTTGCTAATGTTCTTCTTCATCTTGGTTTCGAGAATACCCATCAAAGAGGATTATTTTTAGTAGTGAAGTCTTTAATCACTTGCTTTTTTGTAGGGGAATTCAAAGCCTTAATGTTCCATGTGTAAGCTGACATTAAGAAGTGGAAAAAGATGTGTTCCTTTTCTTTCAAGACTTCTTCCTTGTTGACAAAGTTTTAATGTCATCTTTAAGACTAGGTGTTTGAGTTATAATTATAATTGTAGGTGTAGGGGTTTCACTAGTTTTTTCCTCTATAGTAATAGTAGTAGCAATAATTATGCTTACGATATGATTATTAGTGTCTATTTCATAATCAGCACCTTCTATATCATGTTTATTAGTAGTTGCTAGGGTATGAGGCCCTCACTTGAGTCATCAATAGGACTCTAAGGTTGAGCTTCTCCCATCAGTTCTTTAAAGCTATCTATTTTAAATACTTTACCAGTTGGTTGCCAAGTTTCGTTAATTCAATGGTAGCAGGTTTCCATGCATATGTGATCTTCATTGTTTCTTCAATAAGCTCAAGATTATCATCGAACTTCATGATTGAAATATTCTCAGGAAGTTCAGTATAAGCATCAACAACCACATATATTCTAGCAAAGTTGATCCTTTTAATTCTACAATGGCTTGATCAAACATATTGGTATGCTAGTTGAGCTAGCAAGATAGCTTAATCCTTTAGTGGTCTAGTACTCAAGAGATATGTTATTTGCATGATTTCTTCAAATTTAACTCTTAATCACCATGTTTGTATGTTCCAAGGGATAAATTTTATTGCTGCATCCACTACCTCAGGAGAGCTAAAATTGAAGAAGAAAATATCTTGATTATTAACTGTGACATAAAGAAGTCCAATGCTCTTCCAGTTACCAGCAGGCTATGATTTAAAGGAAAAGGAACTCTTTTTTCAAGGAAGAAACCAACCAAAGTGGATTTCCATTTTTGAACTGTAACATGCAGAATAGAAATGGGGGAAGAGATTATTGGGGTGGTATAAAGTAATGCTAGAGGAAACTAAAAGAGCTTAGCTTCTGGATTTAAATTACCTACAACTTGAACCCATGAAGGCTTGGAATGAAAACTAATGGTGTTGGTGGAAGCAGGAAGGAAATCACAAGCAAGTGAAATATTAAAGGAAGGTAATGAAGGAGATTTGAGTGCAGTAGGTGAAATGGGAGCCGGAGGAGAATGGAACTTTTGTAGAGATGTGAAGACTTCATAACACCACAGGATAAAGGAAAAATCTGGTGTATAAAAGATATTCAGAGCTGGGATATAGGTGGAATGTTGTTGTGAAGGAAGAGTATGAGGAAAGTGTGACTAAAGAGGAAGGAGGAAGCTGACTGAAGAAGAAGGAGACACACGTGGGGAAAGAGAAACAGTAATAATAGGAAAAGCAGGTAATGAAGGCCTTGAGATATGCTTAGGAGTAAGGGGAGAAAGAGTAAACAAAGAGGGAGAAGATGGAGCTCAAGTTCCAGGAGCAATGCCATGACATTGGAAAGTCAAGACAAGGAGTAAGCCTAGCTCACATGGTACGTACCCCAGGATTTACTCACAGCAACGTGAGTTCGAATCCTGGGAGGGTCCTATCTCCATTTATGGGACTGAGGATCAAGTCCCCAAGGGCACATACGAGTTGGCGGAAAGGAGCATGCTGGATGTTGCGCAGGAGTGAGGCCGTGTGGGATCAAGACCCAATATGGGTGATTGGTCCTGGTACCAAACTTGTGCCAGCAGCGTGCGCTGAGCACCCAACTCGTGCACATCCCTTGATTTACCTCCTCAGAGACGGGTAGGGGCGCCTCCTTTGGGGTCCAGGATTAGGCTCATCTGCTGGTAGTGAATTAGCAGTAGCTAAGGAATTAACAGGTGGGGATACCTGGATCATCAAAAAAAAAAAAGAGGAAGCTTGCTGCAATGAACAAAAGTACCTAATCAACTCGAAACTTACCAGTATCAACACGAGATACAATCGACAATTTGCATATTAGAAAGATGTCAGAGACTAAAAGACAGTATGACGTCATTTTAGTGTACTTGCTTTTAAAGTTGACTTTTATATTTCTTGTATATAAAATTTGAGAAGTATCAGTTGTAAAATCGGATGTGAAATTTTTTAATAAATAGTTATTTAATTACTTACATTAAAAAGATGCATGCGATAACATTGACAATAAAATAATTATAAATTTCAAAATATAAGAACTCATAAATTTCTATTGTAATGTATGTTAACGTATTTTTAAAATAACATTTATTTATTTTAATAAAAAATTACCTCAACTGAATTAAGTTTCGAATTTCACCTATGCTTTTGTTGTCCCATAAATAATCTTTTACTGGACTACTCAATCTCCTCTTCAGGAAATAGTCTCTTCAATGTTTCACAAAAATTGAATTGGCTCCTTTGCTACTTTTCTTCTTTTACGATTAACAAATCATAAATTTGGTAAAATAATGAGATGATCATTACAACTACTCATAAAAGCATTGAGAATGGCCTCATTTTTACCTTTTTAGTAGTCTTAACTAAATTGGGTACTCATCAATCATATTGTTAACTAGTGAAGATAATAAAGTGCTTTGGATAGCTTGTACTGATTGACTGCTCTAGTGCGCCGCTTTCACTAGGTGTATGTCCGAATGTCCTCAGGATATACAAATACGTGTACGGTAAAAGTAGGATAGTACACTTTTATTGGGTGACTCTTCAATATTTCACAAAAATTGAATTGGCTCCTTTGCTCATTTTCTTCTTTTACAATTAACAAATATAATGAGATGTACATTACCATAACTCATAAAAGCATTGAGACTGGCCTCATTTTTACCTTTCTAGTAGTCCTAACTAAATTGGGTACTCATCAATCATGTTGTTAACTGATTAAGATATTAAAGTGATTTGGATAGCGTGTACTTGTTATCTTTTATACTAGGAACAACAAATCTTTATGATATGGTATTTTCTTTTTCTCTATTCTTGAAAGGAGGAAATTTCAAATTCTTTTTTACCTCTAATTTATTTAATGTAGATAGTTAAATTAAATTTATTGTTCAGTTTCAGATTACCTGTTCTTAAAAGCCTATTCTACTCTGCTTCCGTTAAGATCCATTCGTCTAATTTTTATCTCCTATTTATTGAATAGAAGGATCTTATCGGTTACAAAGTAACATAGACTTTTGCATATGTTACGTATGTATACATTGATTGATAAAATATACATTTTCAATATCCTATCAACAAGTAAAAGTTATGGGATTCCAAAGTTTCATACGCCATTATAGGGTTTTAGATTGTGTAGTTTTTCTCAGTTTGTAGCCATGACGGATGTTTGTCGGCAATTGTAAACATCATTATTATATAGAATGATAAGTATGAAACCTTTGAAAAATAGCGTGGAGATGTATGACAAACCACGTTTTTTTTTTTTTTTTGGTTAGAGTAAGCAGCATGCATTGTTTTTTTCAATCTGGGTTGGAATATTCTCGAGGATTATTATTTTGTTTTCGCGTGTGGTAATTTTGGAGACAAGGAAGAAGCCAGGGCCTTGTGAATTTTCCTCGTAAAGCTAATTGACTCTTAATGATTAAATACAATTCTTCTATCCCAACCCATTATTACCTGGAAATTTTTGTTTTTCATTCCAACACGTTTGCTCAACAGAAACGCGTTGGCGTCTTAAGCCTTTGACAGCCAAAAGACTTCAAACGAGTCAATGTAGGTAAATGCGACCACGCGTTTTGGTTAGGTGACCAAGTGTGAAACCTCTTTTTTTTTTCTTTGGTCGGGTTAGGTAAATCATGCAGGATTCTTAATCATCTATAAGAATGACCGAACCCCACCAACTGAACCGATGTATTCAATCCAAATTAATGTAGTTTATTTCATATTGACCGAACCCTACCAACTTTTATTTTAAATCAAAATTAATAGAATTGATTTCTTCTCTCTTTTTTTTTTTTTTTTACGTAATGTAAAGTGTAAATTTACGAGCCTTCTTAGACTTTTCTATGGCTTCCAAATAATGATGTTTCTTTTGATGTATATCAAAATTTGAGAATAACATTTAAATGTAAAGCTTATTAATAAATTTAGATTTCACAAGATGTCAAAAATGTCGACGTACATGGTACACAAGCAATCGAAGTCGTATAAAGTACATGAATTCTATAAATATTATAAGTCTTTCAGTTTAACAAAGTTGACAATTTGACTAGTAAGTGAGACTACTGTAAGTCATCTCATTTTTACAAAAATTGATTGTTCAAAATTAGGAAAAAAAAATAAGATTTGCATATTTATAACTTACTAATAGGAACAAGTAAGTCTTTAACTTGATAAATTATTTAATAGGAAAATTTAATTTATGAAATATATATGTACACCAAATAATTAAGTTGTTTGTTTATATATTTCAAAGAGCTAATATATTATAAACAAGAAGGGAAAGTAACATTTTGCCTTTGTGTAAAATAACAATTAGCCGTTGTATAAAATCATAGTAGCACTCATTCATTGCCATCTCCACCCTCTCTCTTACCTGCTCCTCACAAACCCTGTCACTCAGATATCTGATCTTTAATATGGAGACTAAAGATGATGTCCCAGCTGAACAATACTTGGCATCACGTCCATGTAGAGGTTTCTCTTGCAGTGCATGTTGCTTACCAATCATTGGTGCGGGTTACAATTGTCGGAGTTGTACCTCCATAATCCACAAATCATGTTTTCAATTGCCCACCTGCAAAACACACCCTTTCCATCTCAATCATTCACTCACTCTCCTTGCCAAAGCTGAGAACCAGCTTGTTTCATGTGACCAATGTAGGGATTCATGCGGTTGCTTGTATTACCACTGCGATCCCTGCAACTTCAGCCTCGACATCAAGTGCGCTACTTTATCCGACGCTCAGTGCCAAATGTTGAACGAAGTACATCACGTTAAGGCAAAAATCTTATCTGGTGTCGTCCACGACCATGTCTTGTCTGTGTTCAATTGTAGGCAGCAAGATTTTGTGGTCGGTGATTGCAGTGTTTGCGAGTTACCGCTGAAAGGTCTCGCCTACTGTTGCATGGATGGTCACAAAGATTTCCTTGTTCATGAGTCCTGTGCTAGATTGCTTGCACAGATTCAACACCCTTATCATCAACACCCACTTCATTTCAATTCCACTTTTCAATCCCACTCGTGCAATGTTTGTAATCTAGAAATCAAGCACTTCGGCTACGAATGCCAATGTTGCAATTTCAGGATCCATATTAGGTGTGTCCATGCATCAACATCCGCAATCAAGTGCAACGGGCACATGCACAAACTTTTCTACTTCGAACCTGATGATTCCACCAGTGTGGAATCTGTTGACAGATCTACCATGTTCAGGTGCGATGTCTGTTGCGAGTTTTGCCGGGATTCTTTTTACCGTTGCTTTGAATGCAACTTCAATCGACATTTTCAGTGTATCCCAATTCAGCCCAAGGTTAAACATGATCATGTTCATCCTCTCACCTTTGTGAAGTGTGTTATTTTCGAGGATCATAAAGAGTATTACTGCCATTTCTGCGAGACTGAAAGGGAACCGCAATTTCCGGTCTACAGTTGCGATCAATGCCCTTATACAGCACATATTAGTTGTATCTTTTGTGAGGTACGTTCCCTTGCTTAAATCGATTAGGATCAGAGGATATTAAGAATTAGATAATTCATATTACAAATTAACAACAACGCCAATAAAAATCTAGCTCATACTCATATATGAGATTTGTGAAGGTTTAGTAGTAAGTAGTTTTAACTCTAACTAATAGAAAGGTTCTTTCCTAGTGCTACAAATTAACTCGTACGTAAATAGTAAATTCTTATAATATTTTCTTGTTACTTTCATGGGTTGGTATGATTAGTATAAAACCCGATAATAGGTGGATTCACATAGGCCTCCGTAGTACCTATATATGTTTTGAAAATCTTGAATTTGTCTTTAGATCTATGCGTGTTGAAAATTCAAAAGATTACTTTACCTTCTGAAGTAATTAGTATAATACTGCATCATAAAGTAAACTATTTTGACATAATTAATTAAAATTATTGATTAAATAATGAATATATATATATATATATACACATATTTTATTAGTTATAAAACTGCATTTTTTTAAAATAAGACCTTATAGAATATCTTAGTAACAAGTAATTGTTATGTGATAATCATAAATTTATCATTGCATTTTGATTTAGTATCTATCTAGAAATACATTAAGTATCCTTTCTAACGTCTACCAAATACTTTGAATAGATGCAGTGACAAAATTAAAGGCCTCACTTATCAAGAATATAAATTTAGTTTATACTGGTTAGAAAATGAAATAAATTCAATTTCTTAAAAAAAATGAAGTAAATTCAAAACCAATATTATTACAAAAGAGTATCTTTGTATTTTATCTTATTCTTGGCATAGTGAAGAAGAAAATTATGAAACTTGTTTTACTTTCTTTTGTGGTCGTTCTTAACATAGTTTCAAACATGATTATAATTAGAGAATTAATATTTTCCTTTATAAAATTTTAAGTAGTTTATGTTATTAAAGTGCAATCTCATAATTTCAGTAATTTTTGCTTCTTATTGCTTATGTTCAATGTAATAAATCAAAAGGCAATGTCAACAAAAGAACAAATCTACCAATTATTAAATAAAAAACATTATAAAGTAATTTTTATACGGCATGAAAGTTTTAAAAAAATATCGATATTATAAATAATTGGTTGTACAATTAATCTTAAATTATTTAGGAGTAAAAAATAAATTAAATAATTAATTACAAATTATAATCACAATAGTTCTGATCACTTAACTAGTAATAATTAAATATATAACACAAATAGTCGCTATAAGTTTCTTACTGTTTACTTTTTTTATAGGGTCATCTTGAAGGAAGCGAAGCCCTGGAGTTTAGAAGGATTCGGAGGTACACAATAGAAGAAGACATTGTTCTACCAAAGGTAGATGAAGACAACATTTCAAAAGTGGAGCAAGAAATATTTGATCTTAAGTTAAATATAGCAAATAAACGAACTATATTGGAGGCACTAACAGAAAAGTTGAGAGAGCTAGAAACAACTAGGATTAAGATGTCTATGCAGTTGCTTCAAGCTTCATGATAGGATAAAAATACGACTTCATTTGTTGATAACTAAACTAAGGATGTATCTTGCACTAAATAAGTCATATTTTTCAATTCAAAAATATAAATATGTTCAATTAAAATACACTTAATAACCTATTCCATCAAAATATGTCAAAGTTAATAGAAATCTATAAATCATTTGAGAAGAATGTGTAATTCAATAATTTACTATTACAGCTTGACCTATAGTTGAACAATAAGAACAAAGATAACTAGGAAATCAAGAAGGAATATTGATTTTGATCAATTGATGCTTTTGGTACATAAAAGGTATAAATAAAGGATCATAGGTTATGGAAGAGAAACATAATATTAGAAATAAAAGAACAATCTTCTTTTGTATTCTATTGAACCTCCAAAAAGAGTATCTACAAAGTATGTAAAAAAAAAACTATCAGTCTAGTTACTACTTCAAAAAGAGAACTGACTTACCAGATCTAAAATCTAACCAAAACTAACAAGGTAAACTAGTTATATTAATATATAATAAGCACCACATTGTTCGCCTATTTAGCATTCTTCTCTCCTGATCATTAGTAACCTACGTGTCATGATCATGGTAGCTTAAATAGTGTCTTCTAATACTCCCTCTTAAGAGGAGCATGTACATTTTTAGTGCTCATCTTAGCTAGTATCTTCTGAAACAGAACTAGTTATGGAGCTTTCGTAAAAATTTCTACTACTTGTAAGAAAGTTGATACATATATAGGCTTAATGATTCTAGCTAGAACTTTCTCTATTACAAAGTGACATGCTATTTTTATATGCTTGATTCTCTTGTGAAACATGGGATTTTTGCAAATATGCAATGTAGACTAATTATAATAGTACATCATTACAAGCTTCTCATGTTCAATCCTAAACTCCTAAATCAAAGATAAAATATCCAAATAACTTCACATGCTCCAATTGCCAAAACTATCTATTCATCTTCAGTTGAACTTCTTGCAACAACAGATTACTTCTTTTATCTCCAGCTAATTAATGAATATCTAAGATATAAACAACAACGTGATACTAATCTTCTAAAATTTGCGCATCCTACCTAGTCATTATCAGTATACATAATCAAAACAAGCTTTGTTGTAGTAGACAACAAAATGCCTTTCCTTGGAGTCTGTTTTATATATTATAGAACTCGAACAACAACCTATTTATGTGTCTTTATAAGTTTTTCCATAAATTGTGACAAAACTTGCACTGCATAGACTATATATGTCCTAGTGAAAGTCAAATATATCAACTTCCTAGCAATTTATCTATATTTTATGGCATCTATATGTTCATCATTCTTTGTAGCCCATAATAACTTGTGATTAGGATCAATTGGAGTTGAAATTGATTTACATACAAGATAACCAAATCCATTCAACAAGTCCGAAGTATATTTTCTCTGACAAAGTGCAATATCCTTTGCTAATTTGGCAACGTCAATGCCTATAAAAACGTTAAATTACCTGGATCCTTCAGTTTGAACTTAGTTATGAGAAATGTCTTTAAGTGTTATATCGTAGGAATTGAGTTACTTGCAATAGCTATATCATCCATATGCACCAATAGAGCAATACAACTTTCTAAGTCTTTCTTGATAAACAATGATTAATCTACTTTAATTTACATAAGCTCACACTTCAATAATGATTCTATAAACTTAATATTCCACTACCTTAAAGCCTGCTTAAGACTATATAATGACTTGTTTAATTTGTAAACCAAATTTCCACTAAAGTAATACTCCCCCTTAAGATGATACCCTAAAGGCAAGTTCATGTAAATCACTTCATCTAAATCCCCATGAAGAAAAGCATTATTAACATCTAATTGAAATAACTGTCAACCCTTAATTATAATAAGGGCTAAAAAATTCCAAAATGTGATTTTTTTAGCCACTAAAATGAAGGAATCTGGTAATTAAAACTAGGTTATTAAATGTACCCTATAGTAACTAATCTAGCCTTATATTGGTCAATACTCCCATCAACTTTTAGTTTTACCTTATACACCCACTTACAACCAACTATGTAGTGTTCAAGGGAAAAAGGGACCAATTTTTTAAGTAATTTCCCATAAAGAATCAATTTTAGATTGCATTGCATCTTGCCAACAAGAAAATTGAATAGCTTGCGAATATATATAGGTTCAAAATTTTGGGACAATGATCTAGTGAAGGATTTATAACTAGGAGACAGAAGGGTACTAAAAACAAAATGATGAATAGCATAAAGGGTTTTAGAAATAGAGGAAACAAGAGAAGGAGGAAAGGTATATTGGTAATCAATAAGATAGGTAGGTAAGGATTTAGCTCTAGTACTTTGTCCAGGGATTTGTGGACCAAATGGAAATCAAGAAGAAGGTATAGGTATTCTTGGTGATGGATAAGTAGATAAAGGAGGGGAAACATGATTAGGAGTAAGAATAATATATACACAGTTATTATGATATGTGTGATGTAAAACATTAACATTAGAATCAAAAGGAAAAAAAGAAGGTGGTTTAAAATAAGAGAAATTAAAAAGAGCAGGAGATGTATCAAAAGAAGAAGAACTAGAAACTACAAATTTATATGGTGAAGAATTGGAATAAGGAAAGATAGTCTCAAGAAAAACAACATCATGAGAAATAAAAACAGAAGAGATTCTAAGTTATACAATTGATAACCATTGATTCTACGGGGATATCCAATAAAGACACAAGGATTGATTCCTTGAATTGTGTTTGAAACTAATTTATCTCAACTACCATAGTTACACAGGTAAAAGTAAATTCTAATTTAATATTAATTATGCCAAAATAAGATTTAATATCTCATACTGATCTTTATTTATTAAATATCTCATATTAATCATATATTTCTCAAACTTTATAACGAAGTCCAATTTAATTAAAATATCTTTTCTTTCTTCAACTTGTTCCTTTTATGTGGTTCATTAGGTTTCCAAATATGTTGGCAATGGATAAAAGTTATAAACCTAAGTCATATTTAGGATTAGATAAATTAAACTCATTTAATTTATCTTTAATTCTCTAATTAAGCAATTTATATCTATAGATCAAGTTTGATGTTTAGCAACATATCATGACTATCTAAATATTTAAGAATGTCAAAGTAGATTTGACTAATCTTTCCATGTATGATTTTTTCATATAATATTCAATCATTTAATCATACAATGTTCGGGTTAGACATAGAGTATGTAATTAATATCTACTCTATTTGAGTCCAATCATGTTAGTTTCTCCACCATTAGTAATTGATTTAATTAATGATATTTGTAAACTATTTACAAATTATCGTTCTACCTTGGACAATAATTTTCAGAATTAAAACTAATTGAGAACAACATAATATTCTTTCTGATTAACTTAGAATGATGAATCATATATCAATCACTTAACTACCTCCATATAATTTATGCTATATTCATTGACTACCAACTTAGCTATCCTTGGCTTGAACATGTTATAAGTAGTATCAAAATATAACAATCCCTATGTAAGATAAATTTGAAGATCTCAAGTCAAAGGATCAATTATACAATCATCATAATGAGAGTTTTCATAAACATACAAGTAATATTTCAAATGAATTTTTCATATGGGGACTGAACTTGTTCTCTGATAAGCACTTACATATTTGTTTAAATATCTCTATACTTTAGTCTATGAGATCGACTACTTCCTTCATAAGAAAAAATATAACATGTGTTAGTTTTTTTTAATGATCTATTGATTTTCAGTCTTAATAGAATAATGATTAGAAACAATTTAGAGATAATATATGAATGCAATATGAATCTCATAATTATGATATCATTATAATTTCATTTGCAATGTATATTTATTCTATAAACTTTATCATATACATCTAAACGTATACAAAATAAAAAATGTCTTTAAATTATTTTGTAAATAAACTACAACCAATAGATTAGCGGTGGAGCATGAATCAACAGTTTGTTAGTCAGTGCACTTGTCACTTTACTCATATACATTTAATATATATGTTTACAGTGAGTATGTCACTGGATATAACCTTATTTGATGATGACCCTTTGAGTAGAAACTAAATATCAAATTTAAAATATAAACTTATGAGTGATAAATGAATTTGAAGACTAGTAAAGAATAACAGTATTATAGGTATGACAAATTTTAGTGTCATTGTTACATTGATGAGTTGACTTGTAATTTTTTCCCATGTTTTGTAATGAACTCTTATTATATAAAATTAATTTATAAATTTCTTTAATTATAGTAAATATTCATATGTTTTATTTTTGATAATTATGAGAATTAATTAATTTAAAAATAAAATTTGGAATGTTAAGAAATATATTAAATTATAATTTAATATTAATATTTAATTCTATATAATGAAACAAAAACAGGATAATAAAAATAAATAGATTTTTTAAAAATTTTCGCCATAAATTTCAACCAATTATATTTTACTTCAATTTTTATTAAAAATATCAATATTTTTTTTTTGTTTTTGACAACAGAAAATAAAAAAAATGAAAATTGTAATAAAAACTATAAATAGAGCAAACACTCTAAAATTGACGATCATTTCTTAAGGTGTTTGCATCCGTGTGTTTCATTGGCGTGACCTCAATTCACAAACACATGGGCCCAAATACTGGACTATATAAGAAGTTGTGTCAAGTAAAAGAAATGTGATTCAATTAATACGTACCCTCCTACACGATTTTAGGATTCTTGCGTGAAGCATCTGTCTTATTCAATTAGTTATGGAAATAGATTAGTTAACATAATCCCAACTTGATTTCAGATTTAAACCAAATAAGAAAATGATTATATAACTAATCCTGTCATTGAGAGTTTGATTTTGTCTGGCACAGAAGGGAAAAGAACGTTTTACCTTCGAATGTAATCCCCAAATCCCAATGGAATTCAAGTTACCGTCTAAAGAAGCAAACTACTCTTTGACCAAATCACGTCCCGTGGAAAAGTACCAAAAGAAACCACCACTGGAATTGGGAAGAAGTGTAATCACCCACATCAATGCCCATGCTTTGTCCCTATCGTACTTGGATCAACACCGTTCCAATGCTCATCCTGCAAACTGAAAACTAATCCAACGGCCATAATGTAATGACTCATTGGTGAGGTTACTGAAATCAAGACGACAAAAAGCCGTGCCTTGTGTCAATTTTCTTCTTTTGCCTCCGAAAGCTCGGCTTCTTATCCACTCGTGAGCTTTCACGTATTCATCTTCGATTTTCACTAGGTACGCTTCTCGTTATTTTTTCTTTTTTCTGTCTAAAGCCTTTTGCTTTATGCGATATGGATTCATTTGCCTTATAACATGTTATACCCAACTGGCCTTTCTTATTGTTTCTTGAATCTCTGTGTTCTTTTGGTTGGTTTTAGTGGCTAATCAGTTCGTATCTTGGGCTGCTGATTCGGTTGGTTATATGTTTGTCGAGCTTTTGGAAGTCAATTGTTCCTCATCATTGGTCTTATGAATCTTTCTTCTGGAAATAGATGATTTAATGCTTTAAAATTCTAATTTTCATCAGCTTAAAATTGTCTGCTTTGAGTTTGCATGGCTTGACTTCTTATTTAAGTTGACTGTGTACTGCTGATGTTTGTAGTTAGCACTATGATGGGCTTATTTTGGCACAGTTTGGTCTTGTTATTTAAGAACAGTGAATGTATGGATGATATGAAGGATATGCTTTTCTCAATCCTGAGGATTCTGATTGATAATAATGGTTGAATTATTGGACGGTTAGATATCTTCTCAAAGCTGCATATGCGCTCAGAGTTTGAAAATCCAATGCCTGTTATATTAGTTTAACCTATGTTTTGGTAATCAAGGTTGCCATTGAACTTACGAAATGCATATCTTTCCTTAAAGTGTTGTTTTCAATGCGAATAAAGGAAGGATCTTCAAGGACATCAGAATAGCGGGCTTATAAGTTTTCTAAGTGTTGCAAGTTCTGACAATTTTTTTTATTGAAACTTCACTGAGTAGAATCATGTTCCATTCTGGATTAATTGTAAGCATGGAAGGTGCTACGGTCTGATGTCTGCTAATGGTTTTCTTTTTCTGAATTAGAATAAAAGAAGTTTCTGCATTTTTGTTACTTTTGAAATCTTAGGGAACAGCAACTTTGTGCTAGTTTTGTTGCTGGAACTAGTTTTCACCATTGAGATGTAATAATAAGAACTTGCGCCTGTCTTTTTGTTCTCAGAGATAGGGTGGAAAGCAGCTGAATTACTTGAGAGTTTGTTTTGCTATGACCTGGTCTTTTCCAGTTACTTCCTACTCCATGCAAAGAGATGTACCCCAAATTGGCCGACTCATTTCATGGACCTTCAGAAAGGGAACTAGTGAGAAATCATGTCTCCCAAGAGGCATCACCTATGGGTTCTAATGATGCCACTATGGGGCATTTATTTCCATCATCTCCAAGGTTCTCCAGTGGAATGCATGCTTTTTCACTTTCGCCACATGGAAATCAGTCAACCAGTTTTCCATTGGCTTCCCCCTTATCAAAGCATGAAGCAACCCTACCTTTAACCTATTCTTCACATTCAGACATGCAGTCTGAAGCATTCATTAATAACTCTGAAAAGAATAAGAACATTTCATGGTCAATGGATCCACTTCAGGATTTTTTTGATTTTCCTCAAGATGTCCATCACCAAAATTGTGAGGCTGTGAGTAATGCTGGAGTAATGACATCTGAGGACCATGCCAAGAGGTCAGATTGGCTAGAGTGGGCAGATCAATTGATCTCGGTTGACAATGATGCTGAACCTAATTTGAATGAATTTCTTAACGATATTAACACCGTGGAATCTGGTCAAAAGGTTTGGTGTCTTTGAGATCTGTTTATATACAAAATTTAAGTAGTTCTATGAACTGCCAAAATATCTTTTATTTTACTGCCATTTCCCCGAAATTGAATATTTCCATTTTTCAGTTGCTGGAATCATCATCTGATGTCTCATCACAACAATGTAAACTCCATCAGCGTCACCCTGTTCTTAACAAAGAACTAGCTACTGTTGCTAATGCAATTTCATCTGCCTCAGCAACAAAACCTCGAATGCGCTGGACACCAGAACTTCATGAGGCATTTGTTGAAGCTGTTAATCAGCTTGGTGGCAGTGAACGTGAGTAATCATCCTGGTTGTATCTCTGATTGTTATATTGTAGGATGAAGATATACTGAATTTAGTTTGTTGACTAGATTTTTAAAATTTATAGATGCTACCCCGAAGGGTGTCTTGAAGCTCATGAATGTTGAGGGCTTGACAATCTATCATGTTAAAAGCCACCTGCAGGTACAAAGCTTCTTCCATCTGAATTATAAGTGGTTGACTACACAAGTCCTAATTATCTGGAAAATTTTTATTTTCAGAAATACAGAACGGCCAGATATAAACCAGAGTCATCTGAAGGTAACATAACTCTGCTTTGTTTTTTGATTATGTTACACAAGCTTGTCTTTGCAGTTTTAGCTACAATCTTTACATGTTTTCTTTCTGGTCCATAATAATATCATGAAAAATCAATATTCATTTTGTTTACAACAGCATGCTTCTTACTACTCTTTTTATTAAAGTTACAAAGTAAGAGAAGAATTCTGTTCTTATAATTATTTGTGCAATTTGTTCAACATTCTTATTCTCCTTTTTCTTCAGGGGTTTCAGAGAAAAAATCGAGTCCCATTGAAGAAATGAAATCACTAGACCTGAAAGCGTATGTTGGTTTCTTTAAACTGGAATTTGTTTCTTTTTGGTAAATGAGGAATATGACATGATCAGTTTGAATTATATGAATTACTATTGCTATGACAATTTTGATGATTGAGGGTTTTTCGGGTTCATGATTTGATTAATTTTGTGTTCTTTTACTGATGATAAGAGTCTCTTATGATATAGAACTCAAAATTAGCTGATTTTAGCACCAATTTCAGGACTATTGGGATTACAGAAGCATTACGGTTGCAAATGGAAGTTCAGAAGCAGCTGCATGAACAACTTGAGGTATGCTGCCAGATTACCTAAATTTCATGTTTTCTTATGAACTATGCTAACTTCTATCCCGTATGTTAAACATCTTACTCACTTCTTCTATTGAAACTGGGTTTGATGAGCAAGATGCATATGAAAGGCCTTGATAATTGTGAAACTCCTATCATTTTTCTGAGTTCAAGTTAGTTCAACCACAGCTGGCTTTTAACTTGGCCAAAAAGTGCCAGTACATAAGGATTCTAGTCTATCATCAATCCAATCACTGTTTGTGGTCTGTAAACAGTAAAAATGTGGATAAGCGTCTTCATTTTTGTTGTAATAAGTGGTTTTAATGTGCTCGGTTGAGGTTTTATTTGCTGCCCCCAGCTACGTTGATGGTACCACCTTTTTTTTCATTTAAAATGGAAATGTGCAATTTTATGCTCTGAAGGTGCTTGTTGTCAGATAAAAAAAGTTTCTTACCAGTTGCATAAATTTTTGGAACTTGATACCACCTAATTTCCAATTTGCTACCGAGTATGCTGTGTGGTAACAATGAGATCAATTATTTGCTTGTGATGAACCAAAGAATTTGTGAATGAGCTTGAGGAAGTAGCAGTTTACCTGTATCCCTCCTCTATTTTAGTTGGAATGATATTGTTGTTTCTTTTGGCTTTTTCTCTTCATGTCTGTTAGACCCTAGATAAATTGAATTGATGGAAGAAATGTGTAACAGAAACATGCATGATTTGTCTATTTCTTCCTCTTCCATTTGCGCTATGGGCTCATATCAATATGTTATCTTACAGATCCAGAGAAACTTGCAATTAAGAATTGAGGAACAAGGAAGGAATCTGCAAATGATGTTTGAGAAACAAAAAGGTTTGGAACGTGATCGGTTAAAGGCTTCTTCCTCCCCACGGGGTAACCCTTCCCCCTTGCGTTCAACCTTTGTGCAGCCTTCTTCAGGTGACAACTTACAGGCCTCAGAACCAGATTGCACAAACTCAACATTTGACAATGGCAAAAGCAATATTCTTGTGGAAGAACCCTTATGTGGTGTAACAAGGGAGCAGAAGGTTCTCAATAACAGAAATGGTGATGATCTTGATGAAAACGATGACGAACCAAGTATAGCTCCAGCTAAGCGACCAAGAGCAGATGAAACGGCATGATCAAGTGTCAAGCCTAATTCTGATTGCTTATTTAAATAATGATTAGCTATTCCTGGAGGTGACACTCGGAATCCTGGATACTGTCCATCATTATCCTATGCTTATGGACAGGAAATTTTGGAACTCATGATCACCTCTCTCTCCTGTAAACTGCTTATGGAGATAGCAGGGTTTTTTTTTTTTTTCCTGGACAAAAATCAAAAGCTAGAAAATTACTGTCTAAGGAGTTGAATTGGGTTTAGACTGACACTAGATTAAATTTTCTGTATATAATTTGGGAATCTTAGTCTCAATAACTAACGCTGCAAATTTTTTACTTAATAGATGGTCGCCGAATCCTATATCTTAACTCGTATTCCCAGACGGTAAGACTATGGACTATCAGGAAATGTGTAAGTATGTTGTTCCAATCTTCAGAGGTTCTATAAGAAGTAACGACAAAACGCTACAAAACTGAAGAGTCATGTTAAAGTGCCATATGTCAGAGCAATATTCATCAGTTCGTAAAATTTTTTGGCTTTTTATAACCAGTTAGTGATATTTCACCCAGAGGCCGGATCGTTGAACAATTAATCTTGTTCGATGTGCATAAAGTTGGCTAATTATGTAATTGCAACATACTACTATCACTTGGTTCAAGTTACTTGGATCCTGATCTTACACCTTGTCATTTTGGGGTTTTGCATGCGGAGTCCTCTAAATAATCGGTAACAACAGTAGTGTTCTCCGAGTCCCATTCCCATTAGGTATTCATCTTTATTCAACTGAATTTGGAAAATTTTAACTACAAAGGAGTCCATAAGAAAATAACAAATAATTAGACAATTATGGAAATTTTATTTTGCTCAGCGCTGCTTTCAATTAAGTAAAACATAACCACAAACTAATCAACTCACTTATTTAACTCGATCAAAGGAAGACGAGGATTAAATGACAAAATGGCTTCATAAAACTAAATAGTCTCTTCACTCTTCTCCATCTGGCTTCGTTGCTTCTGTAGGATCACTTGAGTTTAAGGATTTGATGGCACACCGACAATGGAGGTCATATGGACATGTAGCACACTGATAAAACATTTCACCGAATTCAATACTGGATTCACAGGCGACACATGTTCTGCTTCCATTCCATACAAATTTGGTTTGAGATTGAGCACAGAGAGGGTGTTTCCAGGTGTTGGGGGTGATGTATTTCTCTTGGGATTTCTGCACAGAACATGTGAAGATAGAATTGACAACCAAAGCAACCATAGGACATCTCTGACGTTGAAAGGCTTTCCCCACAGAGCATGCAAAGGTAATTAGCTGGCCGAAAAGGGTTGCAGAGTTTTAGTGTATGTTCATGATTGAAGTGGTCAAGCCTTAATTTCAGGGCAGGATCGGTAGTGTGACCATGAGTTGAAAGAGCACACTTGATCTCAAGGTCAAACTGGCATTGATCACAGTGATAGGAAAATCCATTGCAGAGGTCTCTGCATAACTCGCAAACGAAGAGCATATCTGATAAGGACTGAATCAGGGTGAGAGGGTGATCAGTTGAGTGAAGTGGATGATCTAGGTGTTGAGGCAATGTAGTACAGGATTTGTGAATGGAGAAAGACAAACACGTTTCACAGAAATATGCAGGAGTGCCATTAATTGGCTGGGAGCAACCATCACATGGAAGAACCTGGTCAGGTTTTGGTGGAATGTCGTAAGTCTCTGCAAGTGTGTTTATAGCTTGCTTCAGTCTTTCATTGCTTTCCTCGTAAAAGATCAGAGGATGTTCATGGCTGAAATGCTCAATCTGATCCATCTTTGAAAGTTGGTGACTTTTTGACTATGTAGCACAGACACGGCTCCATTGTGCCGTGTTCGTGTGTCCGAAACGGACACGCGGTGGACACGTGGTGGACACATGTCGGACACGTGTCTATACTTGTCGGAATAAAAAATTATTTTTATCGGCTCGGACACTTCTTAATATGGCTCGTAATATTTTTATGAATTATTTGAAATTTTATTTAGTTGATATAGGTAGTCTTCCTTATTAAGAAAGATAAAATTGTTGAAACTTTTCAAATTCCTCATTCTTCTGTCGCCCATTGCCCTAGCTTCCATTTGCTCCTTCACGTCACGTTTGCGCTGGTTCTTCAATCTTCACACAACGCTGTCTTCATATTTAGGTACGTTAACGCTGTCTTTGTTGATCTCATCTGCGTCCTTGAATGACGCTATGAATCTGTGGTTCTCAAAATCCGTGGTTCTCATCATGATTCTCTTCTTTGTGGTGCATCCGTGGTTCTCATCTGTGTTGTGCATGAATCATGATGATTTTGTATTTCTTCTGTTTGTGATAGTGCGTTTGTCTTTATTACTTAAATCAACAGTATCAAATTTCACATTCTCAAACACAAAGACGTTAAACACTTGCTTTACCCCTTAATCAAGCAACTTCCATTCTCAAACACAAAGACGCTAAATGCTTTCTCTTTCAAAAAAAATGATGCAAAAAAAATTTCAGAAAAAAAATTCCAAGGAGAGAGATATTATTGGCAGTTCATGATAAGTAGGCAAAATGTTGCTTTCCCAGTAGACCTATCAATGACTCAATTTCGGTTTCTAAATTCAATGATTGTTTCTTGATGTAGATTTTAATTTCTAGAAACCAAGTTAGTCACTTCAGATTTAGGCTT
>JANZXR010000003.1:24056656-24068142 GCA_027575705.1 Erythroxylum echinodendron
TTGACTATATAAGGAGGGTGCTACCTCCTTGGTTAGTGCACCAATCCAAAGTCAAAGATTTGTATGACAAATTTGACCCTAGTTAAATTCCTCTTTTAAGGTGAGAGTTGGAGGATTTGTTTTGGGTATTTCTTTGTGGGTATTGGGATATTGGGTGAGAGGAAAAATTGTGTGATTGTAAGAAATTTTCACATAGTGGATTTTCTTCTTGGTGCCGGTGGTTTTTCTTCGGTTTGAAAGTTTCCACGTAAATTTTTGTGTTGTTATTATTTCTCTATTTTCTGTTATTTTTTTGTCTATGAAATATCCTTGGGTGTGAGTTTGAAGGTCTAAATTCCCAACAGTATGAAAGCTCCTTGGGTGATGTCGATATAATGGTGTAAAACACTCTTCAGTCGATTAGCTAGCACCTTTGAAATTAGTTTGTATATTGTATTGTAGCACAAGATTGGCCTAAAATCCAAGAAAGAAGCTTTTTCCTCCCCTTTGGGAATAAGTTTTATGAAGGTGCTATTGAATTCCATCGACAATTTTCCACTGGTAAAGAACTTCATTATTGCATCAACCATTGTAGGTTTAATCAATTGCCATGCTTTGTCATAAAACAATATATTGAACCCATCCAGGTCAGGTGCTTTAGTTGGGTTCAAAGCTTCAATACATCCTCGATTTCTTTATTGGTAAGCAGTTTAATCAGCTACTCAGCATCTTAAGAAGAGAGGTGAAATGGCATAATTTCTCTTAAAAACACCTGAGAGGAAACGACATTGGATGGTTCTTGCGTCAGTTGGGAGAAATAATCAAAAGCTTCATGAAGCAAAGATTCTTGAGAATTAAGTTCTTGATTATTATGCATAAACAATAATGGATTGGAGGAGTAAAACATAGCATAAGGCAGATGTAGACTCAAATACTTTTAATGTTTACATTTTATTGCTTTAACTATGCTATTTGTAAAGAGAGAAATACAATGATGTTTAAAGACACTCGCTGACAGTAAACATCACAAGATGGATTACAGAAGTTACCATAACAAGACTGCCTAATCTTCCAAAGACCTTAAGAATGATCAAAATACGAAATTTGCCTCAAGTGATAGTTGTTGAGTGATGGGAAATCCGACCCAAACTTCTCGTAGGAAGCCAACTGTAATGGCCATCGATTACCAATGCATCGATAGGAGGTTGCATGAGATGTTAAGGCCAAGTTGATTGTTAAATTGCCGGATATAGGGAGCCTATTTTTATGGGAAATCTTTATCATGATCATACTCATGGACTTTGACACTACACTTCAACTCAAAATTTGAAGGCACTAAATTTATGGGTCATTTCTACTTATATGCCTCTCATTAATTCCATCTCTTTTTAACCTGGAATTCTCACTCACACTTGATTCCCAACATACTCACACTTGATTCCCAACATAATCTTGTATCTTGACTAGCTTGATGCTTGTAATAGTTTGTACTAAGCTATTTTACACCAATATATTCTTTCAGTTTAAGAAGAAGAGTTCTTTAATTCCATAAACACTATGGAGAGTAATTAATCGTGCTCAGTAGCTAAAGGAATCTAAGATGGTGGGTAAGTCATCTGGCATATTAAGAAAAGAGGTCATTTCTTTTTGGAGCGGTAATGATTGTCCCTCCTGTTCCGTTTATCAAACTTTCTTTCGACTGTTGATCTTGGATTCGAGAATGAAGATATCCCTGTTGAATTAGTTGAGAATTTGAACACAGCTGAGGAAGTATCTTCTTGTAAACAAATCGAAGAAATATCTTCCTGTACACCAATCAATGATATATTTTCCTGTAAACAAACCATAGCACAATCTTCAGCACATTTAAATGCATACTCTCAAGTAAGATAATCTTCAGCACATTTTTCCTGTAAACATACTAACTTGGCATTCTATATCACTGAACAAGAATCATGGATTTAACTTTCAAAACCAAAAGATTACGGTAAAAAACGAGAACAAATACGAATGAAATCTCACCTCATCCTCATTGAAATTGAGCACGCATCCAATATGACCAGTGTAGCTACATCTCTTGCAATAATAAACAGGATGATCAGGATTCCTTAGACTCTCACTGGCATGACAATAATGTTCTTTGTAATTATCTTGTGTAACAGAATCCACTAGAGTTAGAGGATGAATATGACAACTACTCTCCACTTCTTTTGGCACTGGTATGCATTCCAGATGTATAGCAAAATAGCAATCCAAGCAACGATAGAAGGATTTGTTGCACTCTTTGCCACATTTCTTGCACACAAAATCGCCATCTAAATTAGCAGCATCTCTCTGGATACATCTCATGTTCTTCAGATCATACGCAACGAAATAGAAGAGATTGTGTTCATGGCAGTCAGCTTTAAGAGTAGATGTTTGATAATTAGCGCATGACGATATGCATGAGTAGGCACTTCCACTCCAGGTCGTCAAAGCACATACCCTGCATCTTACAATAACACCACCAATATTGTCAAGTTTAAGATGGTGTTGTGGATGATATTGGGTTTGCAGTTCTTCTGGCACATCAAAGAAAAATTTTTGAATAAGAAATCCACAATCAGGACAGCAATAGGCTGGTCCAGAGATGACCAATCGACACAGTCTACATCTTTCTTGGAGTTGCTCTGCACAATTGGCAAGTGCAAGTTTACAAAAATGGCTGAAATGCCAAATGACTGTTTCCTTTTCGTTTAACATTTGTCTTCGGTCCTCAATACGATGTGGTAAAGAAGCACATTCAAGATCAAGGATAAACTTGCATTCATCGCATTGATAGCCAGCCTCTCCATGGGATACACTTTTACACCCATCGCATATAAATTACTCGTCGGAATTGGAAGGAAATATTGTGAGAGGGTGAAGCGAGTGAAATGGGTGTCTTATCTTAGAAGGTAACTCTGCACATACTTTATGTAAGCTTACGTTACAAGATTCACAACTATAACCAGCACCAGATGTCTTAGCTTTGCAGCCAAAACAGTTCCCAACAATTTCAGCTTCATGAAAGGTTAAAATGTGATTGTTGCTGGAATCTCCGGTCTGCACCACCAAATTAAAGAGAAAAACAAAGATGTATAACAGATTCAAATACAAAAAAGTGATTAAAAAGAAAAAAACAAGTAAATGTGAGAGAAAAACTAGTCAAATTCTAATAACAATACCTCAATTTGTTTCTTGCAAAGGGGATTTGCAGCTTCTGCAAAAATTAGGTACTCATTATTACTACTCTGGGCTTCATCTCTGCTACTTGCCATTTTGACCGTCAAGGAATCAGGTGTATTCCCATAGTCAGAGTCTTAATCTTCATACTGGTAAACGTGAAAAAGCTGTTTATGATTTCTCTATTTTTTAATGAAGCAAATGACAGGAGATTCCTAGCATGAAACATGTGCTGCAAAAGGTGTAATGTAAGAATTGGAAAATTAATTCTTTGTATGACTATGTATCTGCTTCTAATGACTCATATTCTATGATTACCATCACTAGTCCAGCAAATGGAAACATCTTCCTCATTTAACTATAAACTGCTTCTAGTATTGCAGAATTTGCTCAGCAAATCCATGTCACATTATAGAAGACTTTACTTGCAAATTGATAATACACGAAAAGGATTTTGACAGTTTGCTAATTCATGGAGAAAGATTACAGATTGAAATTAATATTCTTTAAGCATCTAAAATTTCGTGTAAAATATATGAACTTACCTTAGACGCTACACATTCAATATGAGACGTGTATGAGCATTGCTGACAGTAGTAGGCATGATATCTTGAGTTCCTCTCTTCCTCACAAGCTAAGCAATAACTCTCAGTATCTTCAAGAAGTGGATTACTAAGCGTAAGGGAATGCATATGGCCATCTGTCTTGATATTAGTGGGTATTGGAATGCATTCCACATGGACATAACATTTGCACTCGAAACAAAGATAGAAGTAGCCATGACGAAATTCACGACAGACCTTGCAGACTAATCTTCTACTTCTAGTTAGACGATCTGCAACAAAATAGTAAAGATTGTGGTTGTGGAACTTATGTTTTAGAGGGGATTTAAACCCACAGAGACTTATGGGCACATAAAGAATGAAGGTGAAAATCACACTGAGAGCATTGATATGCAGGCATCACAAGCTGTGTTGTTTTCAATAAACTGAGCACGAAGAGGATGCAGAGGATGATAAGCATGCATTATTTCTCTTAACATTTCAGCACATGACTTGTGAATGTAAAACTTGCAATCAAGGCAGGCATACGCTGGGCCAGAAACAAGCTGTTGACATCCGTTGCACTTATGGTTATGTCTCTCAGTAGAATTAAAGAGAATAAGCATATGGCGGTGGCTGAAATGATAAATCTCAGTTGTTGTGTCCCTAGTTGATCTAAAATCATGCCCATCAGTTGTAACAGCACATTTGTAATCGAGATTGAAATCGCAGTCTTGGCAACGGAAAACCAATTCCATGGAATAATCTCTGCACTTGTAACAAACGAAAATATCTATAGAATCATCAGGATTAGAGTAAAAGTTGTGAGTGTGTTGTGGGCGTAGAGGATGCTTAAGCTCTTTGGGCAACGAAGCACATTTGTCGTGGAGCCAGAAACCACAGTAATAACAGAAATAAGCTGGACCATCAATGACTTGATGACAACCCCTGCATGTTGGGCCCTCAACCATCATCCCCTTCCTCTCATTCCTATAGATAGCTTTGTATGTCTCTCCAGCGTTCTTGCAGAACGTCAACCCACAATCGTGGCTGTAATGGGCTATCTCCATGGAAGTCTTTGCTTTCTTGCAGATTGTCTAATTTTGTAGACTTGCGATGTTATGTCGGAGCAAAGAAGGTAACTTTGAACTAGTCAAAAGTTGATGTCTTCCATATACATTAATCCAACCACTGCCGACAGCCAAATCGTCTGCAGAATATAGTTCTTTAATTAGCAAGTTGCGCGTCTCCATGTCAAGGTTTTGAAGACGACGTCCACTGAAATATTAAACTGTTCCTTAAGCATATAAAATAAAACCAATGTTGTTTACTTCTTACTTACTAAATAATTTTAATCCCAATATTTATCAAGTGAAAGTGACGTTATATTTAAGATTCAAAATCTAACAAACACACACAGAGAGTAGGCTAGAAGGGGAGGATGTATTGAAGACGAAATACACAGAAATCAAACTTGATGTCTTCATGACCATGCTAACGAACAAGAACATCTATGTCAGATGTTTGGTGATGAACCTGCAAAACAAAAATGTCCGACATTTTTTGACTTGCACGCTTCAGATGGCTTTCTGTATTGGAAAGTTTAGCTTTTGAGTACGTAATCCGTTATACTTGTAACGTGTAACTCCAAACTTCATCCTAATTTGAACTCATTCTTATATATTGGCATTAATTTATGTCTTTAACATATGAAATCAGTTAAAATTTAAATAAAAATATCTAATCATTTATCAAATCAAAATAATCATAAATTCGTTTTAGAATAAAAATATAATTTCTTATAGAATCTATAGTAAAAGTTAAAATAAATAAATAAATGTAAGACTACATAATTATGATAATATTCAAATTATATTTATTTGAACATTAATTAAGTTAGGGTTCTTTAATATCATCTTTTCTCTATCATCATCAATTAAAGAAAAACCATTTTTTTATTGTAATAAATAACGAAAATGGAATAAAGAATTTAAAAAAACACAAAATCATAATTATTTATATGAAGTAAATTATCTAGCTCAAATACTTTTACACTCCTCTAATTATTAATAGAATTAAAAACCCTATTGTACTTAGTTTAAGTAAAAGTTGGAACTATCACTTTTTTAGTCAAACTAAATGCACATTCTAATATCTATAAGAATAGTCAAAAGATCTTTAAACAACGTATCTAAAATAGGAAATCTTTTAAAAGTCACATTTTCGTATTTCAGTATTGAGTTACTTATAAAAATCCTAAATTTTATTCAATTTCGTAATTATAATCTGAACTTTAAAAGTAGCAATTAAATATTTAAAGTTTCAATTTTTAAATCTAACCACAAGTTAGTATCTCTATTAATGTTGATGATGTGGCAAGTCACGTTAGACATAAATTTAAACACGTTTGATAATAACTAGATTAAATTATAAATGTCAGACTTAATTAAAGTAATCAAGAAAATTAAGAAAATTTTAAAATTTGAAAGCCGAAAGGTAAAAAATATAAATTAATTTGAGATTGAAACTTTCTGCTATTAGCAATTTCTATTCAAAGAAGTCCCTTTAACCATTATAGGGAGCAGAAGTGAAAAGCATAAGACAAAAAAAATACAATTCATTTTATAAATATCAAACAAATTTTCAAACTTTAAATTCTATCAAGATCATAGCAAGAGAGCAATGAAGAACACCATCTTATGCAATAATACAAATCTTAAAACTTTACAAGGTCTTACAATTTCAGTGCCTTGGGGGGGAAAAAACAACAAACAGATGACAAAATATACTTGGAATTTAACTACTTCAACTGACACTTGATTACAAAAGATTTGATAATAAGCTAGCTAGATACAAGACCTAGTGTGCGTCAACTTCCATCAAACACTCGTTGTTCGGAAGTTTATATTCACATTGGGATACTTTACTTTTTCACTCCTTACTGTAGTCTTAGATGATTTAAACATCGTTTGATATCTTCAATTTGGTCACGCATGTAAGTATTATTGTTCTCTGCATCATCTTGTATTGAGTTATTTGTCAGAGCTGTTTGGCATGGAACCTCACCACGGACCTCTCCGTACCTTGATGGCAAATCACCAGTTCTCTCGAGAACAGGCGTACTGCTAGACAGTATCTCAAGTGAAGAGTCTTCCTGATATGACAAAAACTCTCAGGTGAATTGACAATAAGAGCAACATGGAAAACCTTCAGATGAAATGGGCTAATTGACAATAAGAGCAACATATGGAGAGTCATATTTAATTAATTCAAACTACAAGTTGATAAGTAACATAGATGCTCAACTAGGAAACCATTGGAAAACATGTACGAGTTTCTAAAACAAATGTTGAAGGAAATAAAATTGTGTAAAACCACACCTCATCAAGAACACAACCAATATGAGCAGTGAAACTGCAACGCTGGCAGTAATAAAAAGCATGGGTTAAGTTCCTTGGATTCTCACAAGCATGGCAACAATACTCATCACGGCCATTATCAATGATTGAATTCTCCAGAGTTAAGGCATGAATATGGCACTGACCCTTGACCTTTCCTGGTGTTGGAATGAATTCAAGGTGTACATTGAGGAAACAATCCAAGCAGCGGTAGAACGAGGCATTACAATCACTGCCACAAACCTCGCACCGAAAGACTTGTCCTGAGTTGTCTATTCCTCTAGACTGGATAAACCCAGATGCAGTTAGATCATGTTTCCTAAAGTAAAAAAGATTGTGCTCATGAAACTTATGTCTGAGAGCAGATGTTAGGTAATTGGCACATGTAGTATGAACCATGAATCTGCATTCTCTGCAGTGGTAGGTACTTTTCGTAATAAATCCACAGGCATAGCATGGATCAAATGGGAACAATTCACTGAATTTAAGGAGGTGTTGCGAATGAAAGGGGTGCTCTATTTCCTGTCGTATATCAGAAAAAGATTCATGAAGGAAGAATTTGCACTCCAGACAACAATATGCCAGGCCTAAGATGGACAGCCCACATATATTGCATACTACTTTATTTTGTTCTGCAAATGCAGCAAGAGTGAGCTTATGAACGTGGCTGAAATGGGCAAGAGTCGTCTCCTTTGAGCTTTGACTTGGATTAGTTGTTGGCTAAACTGAAGCACAATTGATATCAAGGACGAATCTACATTTTTGGCATTGATACCCAGCATTTCCCTTGCAAAAAGCAACACATCCATCACATATGAAATGCCTATCGCCATCAGGAGGAAAGAGGGTAAGAGGATGAAGAGAATGAAGAGGATGCTGTATCTTCAAGGGCAATTCAGCACACTCTTTATGTAGACAAGTTTGGCAGCTTTCACAAGCATAGCCGGAATTGGGAATAATTGCTTTGCACCCGTAGCAGTTCTTATCGATTATATTCTCGTGAAAGATCAAGGTATGATCAGTACCAAAATCTTTAATCTGCAATATACATACACAGAATGAGTTAAGAGAAGCTACCACAATAAGAAGGCAATCGATGATGAAAGAAAGATCTTTAGACACAAGTAACGGTTAGAAGAACTTGCGTCAATTTGTTTCTTGCAATGTAGAGTTTCAGACTTGGCAAATGTGGGGTACTGTGTGTCAACTTTCTGCTCTTGATTATGCTCTGCCTCTTCTATAACCACCCAGCTAGACTCCCCTTCTATAAACTGTAGAACAAACAAGAAATCATTTTGCATTACTTCTCTTCTTTCAAAAGAAAGCAATCTTAAATATATTGCGTAGTATTCCAGCAAGTGTAGATTTCTACACTCCTTATGAGTAATCATGCTTACCTCAGAAGCTACACATTCAATATGAGCTGTGTAAGGGCATTGCTTACAGTTATAGTACTGTTACTTGGAGCTTCTTTCAGTCTCACAAGCATGGCAGTAGTACTGACCAGAGTCGTCTTCAACAACTGAATCCATAAGAGTAAGGGAGTGCATATGACAGTCGTGCTTGATAGTACGAGGAATTGGAATGCATTCGAGATGAAAATAAAATCTGCACTCCAGGCACACGTAGAAGGACCCCACGCAGACATCACCACATATCATGCATTCAAAAGTTCCCGCTGAACCACTTACAAGAAAATAGTAGAGATTGTGCTCGTGGCATCTATGCTTCAACGCAGACTTTATAGCTAGAGAATTAATAGCGCATAAGATATGGAGGTCAAAGTCACAATCAAAGCACCTATATGTGATTCCTCTTATTGGCATTTGGCAAGCATCACAGTAACATGCCTTCGCAACTCGAGCATGGAGACGATGAGAAGGATGATACGGGTGTTCAATTTCAAGGGGCATGTCTGCACACGACTTATGAATGTAGAATTCACAGCCAAGGCTACCATAGGCTTCACCTATAAGGCGTTTTGTGCATCCATCACAATCAAAATAAAGACCCTTTGTAGAGTTGAAGAAGCTGAGTTCATGGCGATGGCTAAAGTGGTATAATTTGGTTGCTATGTCAACCCTTCTTGAACTCTGGCCCTTGTTTACGCTTACAAGAGCACATCTGACATGAAGCTTAAAATCGCATTCTTCACAGCGAAACACAAAGCCACACCAAACTACTAGTCTACATTCCTCACAAATGTATCCCAAATACTTGTCACATTGAAAGATAAGTGGGTGTGGTGTGTGAAATGCACTCTGCAGTGTTTTGTTTTCTGGTATTCTCGCACAAATTCTATGGAGATAAAACTCACAACCAAAACAACCATAACACAATCCTGAAAGTGGAATTCCACACCCTGTTTTACATCTCAGTGGTATCGGCTTTAGTTCTTCAGTAGCATTGAATAAGATAAGCTTGTGGGCATGGCTAAAATGTTCTCTCCCTTCTTTTTCCTCGGGATTTCTGGTTCTCCGACTTTCACTATCGGTTGAAAGCGCACATTTAAAGTCCAAGATGGTCCGACACTCTGTGCAATGGTAGGCGAATCCAGAGAAAGCATCTCTGCATTCATAGCAGATAAGAAACTCAAAAGGACGACGATGAATAACGAAGTCTTGCATTTGTGAATCGGTTTGAGAAACAAGCTTAAGAGGGTGAGAACAATAGAGATGAACTGGAAGATCCTGAGGCAATAGAGCACAGGAATTGCAAAGCCAGAAACTTTGACAGGTTTCACAGAAATGGGATGGTCCATCAATGTATTTAAAGCATCCCGGGCATGTTGGTACTTTCATCTCCACCACTGGCTCTTGCTCATTCTCCTCCTTAATATCTTCCACCCTGTTTAATGTATCCTTCAGTTTCTTGTTAGTATCTTCACCGTATGACAAGACATGTTCATGGCTAAAATGTCGAATCACCATCTTTGAAGGGACAGGACAGTAGAAGTTAAAATGGAAAGCTCATAACAAGCTGTGGTTGCTTCTTCTGAATTGCCAATTCCTACAGCAGCACTGTTATTTACGTTTCAACAGAGCAAAACTTGGAGAGTATAGCGTTGAGTTTGAGAAGTTTAGTGTTTTTCATATCAACCCTACTATGATAAATTGGATTTGAAGTATCCGACCAGGGCATCAAACCTATATTTATTTTAGGAGTTAACTAGGTGCAATTTATTTTGGTGAGTTTTGTTTGACTTGTGATTGATTAAATTCGCAAATTTTAATTTAAGGTAATTTATAAATTAAATTAAAATTTTTTATTTCAATAAATAATTTATAACTTGAATAATCATTAAAAAGTTTTGAAAATAACAAATTTATAGATTAGACTTAAATTTGCAATTTTTACAATGATAGAGTTTGAAAATAAAATCTTAATTTACGAGTTGAATATGTGCGGAAAAAATTAGAGCAAATTTTAATTAATTTGAACTATTTCTTATTCTAATTATAATGTGTAACATATAAAGATAATTTAAATAATATTAATCATTAAGGTACGAAGGATCATTTTCATAAATTTTATTATTTTCATCACGAGAGTACTAACGAAGATGACTCCTTAATTTTTACCGTTTAATTTAAAGTAGCAGTCCAATCTAGTTATGTAAACTTTGATTTAATTGCAAACATAAATCTTACAAAATGAATACATCACACCACATTGTTTATCTGGACGCGAAGTTATTTATGTGGAGTCTAATTCTAATGTTGTTTGAAAAAGAAATATTCCTATAATTAAATCCTAAATCTCAATACAATAGGGATCTTATGCAATGAAGACACGCTTGGACTATAATATTTATTATATTATGCCGCCCAAAGGCTAGATGGGTCGACGACAAGCTTCTCAATGGTGCCAAAATGTATGTCAACGAGGCACCTTTTTCTTTTTGGAAAAATACCTCATGTCATTCGTAGTTATCTTCCTAATTCAGACATGGTGAAGGTACCAACTATTAATTATAGTTTTGCTTTGTGTGTTGGTACTGACTGTTTTGAGACGAGTAAAATTACCCTAAAACATCCAGTCGTCTGTATTTGCAAGCATTAATGTCCATTTACAAGCCGTTAGAGAGAGATGTTTGAACATCTCTCTTCAACTCTTTCCTTTATACTTCATACATTCATCTTGCCTATTACTTGTTTGTTAAAAGTTCTCAACACAACGCCCCTTTCCTTTACAGCTACTGTTCTACTCTCAACTGCTACTGTTCATTGTGAGCTTAGCTACTGTGCATCATGAACGACCACACTGCTCACCCAATAACACAACAAGATGGCCATGCGGCCAAGAAAGTCCGTACCAGAGAAAGAGATGAAGATCCTCCCCCTCCAACTCCTGCTGCTTCGCA
>JANZXR010000003.1:24068242-24103455 GCA_027575705.1 Erythroxylum echinodendron
GAAATACACCTAAACCTTCCTTGAATAATCATCAATGAAAGTCAACATATACCGGGCACCACCTTTAGATGGAACACGAGATGGTCTCCAAAGATCAGAATGAATATAATCCAAAGTACCTTTAGTTTTGTGGACAGCTGGAGAATTGAAATTGACTCGTTTTTGATTCCCAAAGATACAATGCTCACAAAAGTCCATCTTACCAGTACTTTGACCACAAAGTAGGCCTCTCTTACTTAACAACGTTAAGCCTTTCTCACCCATATGTCCCAAACGCATGTGCCACAATTTGGTAATATCACCATCAGTAGAGACTGCAACGGCACCTGTTACTGTAGATCGCTGCAAAACATACAAACTACCAGACCTGCAAGCTTTTATCAATACAAGCGCACCTTTAGAAATTTTTAAAACTCTACCTTCAGTTGAGAACTTGGACCTTTGAGAATTGAGAGTGCCCAAAGAGATGAGATTTTTCTTCAAATCAGGAATGTGTCTAACATTAGTGAGTGTTCTAATGATACCATCATACATCTTGATCCAGACTGTACCTTTACCAACAACTTTATAGATAGCATTATTACCCATCAAAACAATTCCACCATCCAATGACTTATAAGTGGAAAAACACTCCCTATAAGGACTCATGTGGTAAAAACAACCCGAATCTACAATCCACTCTTTATTAGACCTAACTTTATCTTCTGTGACTACAAAGATAATTCCCTCATTCTCATCTGCCACTACACTAGCTTCGGCGTTGTTGCTGTTATTCTGCTCAATTTTATTTTTCTCCTTATATTTCAATTTATAGCAATCAGCCTTTATATGCCCCTTTTTCTTGCAATAATTACAAATTTTATTTCTATGTCTGGATTTTGACCTGCCTTGGGATCTACTTCTTTCAAAATCTCTATTTTCATATCTACCTCGTACAAATAGTCCCTCTGCCTGACTTCCACTAGTCTCCCCAGTGATATCCCTATCAATCTGCTCTTTTGACTTTAATGCCGACTTAATACTATTATATGAGACTGACTCTTTCCCATAAATCATAGTATCACGAAAATATTTAAAGGACTGGGGAAGGGAACATAACAACAATATGACTTGATCTTCATCCTCAATTTTTACATCTACGTTCTTCAAATCCAAAATAAGAGAATTAAATTTATCCAGATGTGAAAGAATAGATATACCTTCTGTCATTCTCAACATGTACAACTTCTGTTTCAATAAAGTTGATTTTCCACCGTCTTCTTCATGTACATGGCCTTCAACTTGTTACACATACTTTTAGCTGTGCTTTCACCAGCAACCTCCTGCAAAACTTCATCGGAGATATTCAATATGATGGCTGATCTAGCCTTTTTATCTAGATCTGTGAATTGATCTAACGTCACATCTGTTGGCTTTCTCTCTACTCCATTAAGTGCAATCTCATACCCATCTTGTATTAAAATGGCCTACATCTTGAGCTGCCACATACCGAAGTTAATACTCCGGTCAAACTTTTCAATAGAGGTCTTCGTTATCGTCATAACTAAAAATTATTCTGACTATTTTTCGACAAGTGGGCCCTACAAGTGAAACAGGGATAGTGGGCCCCACAAAAGCACTGAACACGGGCCTCACAGAGAAAGTTAGGACGTGAGCCCCACACGTAAAACTGGACAAAGGATCCTAAAAAAAAGAACGTAGGCCCTACAGACAAATTCGAATGTGCACCCCACAAGCAAAACTGAAGTCCGTTTACAAAGTCAAGGCAGTGGGCCTCGCTCGGACTCACAATAACATCTAAATTACTTTCTGATGTAGAGGATCCACTTAGTGGCAACCATAGAGTATACGGTAAGGTAGACCAATAAAAGAAGCTCTGATACCAGTTTGTTAAGGAAAATACCCGTGGATCGAATACCGGTTAAATTTAGTAGCCCGAAAAATAGCAACGAAAATAAAGAGAGACAAAAGAAAATGAGACAAGACACAAAGATTTACGTGGTTCGATCAATGTGACCTACGTCTACGGCCAGAAGGTGAGCAATTTTACTAATATGTGGAGAATATATACAAGTACAAAGGCTGGAACAAAAGGCTTTCAAATCTTATAAGTATACAAAACATAATTGAAGAGAGGATGAGAGGATTTTAGGAAGGAGTGGTGTGTTTTTAAGCCTGCAACCATCCCTTCTATTTATAGCTGAAGTCTCAAGCATCTTTCCAAAATGTTTTTCCAAATGGTCGCCATTATTGTTGACGAAATGGAAAAATCCAAGGCATGCAACAGTGGCCATTATTGTTGACAAAATGAAAGAAGCATGCAACCAATAACCAACCAATTTTGACATATTTGAGGGGCCAAGGCATGCACATGCAACACACTGGTAGTTTGGTTATTAGTCTTTATCATGGTCGTCTATATTTTTGTATTATGGAAGTCCTTATATGTGCCTAATATCGATTAAACAATGAAGATATTTAAAGTAAATTGTTTTTTTATTGATATATCAAATTTGTCTTTTTTATACTATATTACTTCATATTGTTTTTTAAATTTGTATATCAATATAGCCACAAGGATTGATACTGAGGTAACTAGTCATACATGTACTTATAGTCATTAATCAATTAGACATTATTTTGAAAAAAATAAAAAATGAAGGTATATTTAATTATTTATTAATTTGCTTAATATTCATTTATTTTTAATATTATAGTACTAAATACAATATGTTTACATACAAAAGAAGTTATGTAAACTATTGACGATCCTGAATACAAGGATTAGTTCTTCAGTCTCCAGTCTCTAGTGTCCACTCTTAGTCTCTCACAGTCCTAGACTCCCCAGGTCCCAATTCAAAGCATTATTCCATGATTTTATCTTGACGTTTTGTAAAATGTACCATTTAAAAAATCTAAATAACCAATTTTGTAAATTATGTCGTCAATTAATAAATTTTGTTCTTATCATCAATTAATTAAATTGGCCACTTTAATTATATCATTTTTCTTTCATTTCCTATAATCTTATCCTCCTTCATTAATAAATTTGGTTTCATCTTATTCATTTTATCAATATATGTATGTTTTATATATTAATTCATTATAAAATCTCAATTTTTATTAATCAATTAAAATTTGTAACTTCAATTAATTAAATTGATTGCTTTAATTATATTCGTAACTTTAATTAATTGAATTTATCATTGTAATTCTATTTTTTTCATTTCCTATAATCCTATCACCCTATATTAATAAATTTGGTTTCATTTTATCAACATATATATATGTTTTATATATTCATTCTTTATAATGTAAGAAATTTTTAAAAAATTCTTTTTTTAAGGATAAACCAAATTAAACTTTATAATAATTTTAAGGATAAAAGACATATGCCTCCACAGTAATGTAAGAAATTTTAGAAAAATTCATTTTTAAAATCTTGAAAATATTTCTTGTTATTTTTAATTTTCTAAAAAATCTCCTTCTTTTAGACTTCAAGTAAAAAATAATGATGAAAAATATACGTATGAACCAATTAAATGTTAAGATAACTCTTAAATTTAAATTAAACTAATTAAAAATGACCAGCATGGACACTTTATCTTGAGCTCATTTGTAAAGCACGATTTCTTTTTTTGAAAATATATTAAATTCTTTAATTTCTAAAAAAAGTTTATTACTACTTTTTATCCCTCAGTTATGAAAAATAAAATCTCATTTGACAAGAATAAGATTTTCTCTCTAATACATGCATGTGTATACATTTTACTGAAAAGGTCTGACCCTGAAAATTTATAAGCTTTTTGAAAGTTCAAAATTGAACACAGAGGCATTGAGAATGAATTATGAAATCGAAAGGAAATAGGTTTCGTAAAACATAAGCATGGATTCATTTAAGACAAATCACCAATAATGCCTTATACGTCATTCTCTTCAAATATTAAAAAAAATTACTTTAATCTTGATTTATTTTATCAATTTTTTTATATTTTCTTTATCATTATAAATGTATTTCATAATAATTTTTATTGTTGATTCAATAAAAAGTTGTGTATTGATAAGTATGGTACCTAGAAATATATCTACGTGTCTCTTTAGATCCAAATTTTTATACAAAAATGAAAACTTTTGGTTCGTTGGATTCTAGTGAGGTCCTTTTTCTTATTGGATGCACATATTCTTTTTACCAAGTAAAAATAAACTATCTTAATTCATCTTATATATATTTTATAATCATCAGCACATGACCTTTAAATTTATAAATCTCTCTTTTTTATGATAAAAAATATCACTAGCATCAATTCATATATATTAAGAATTAATCAAATTATTGATTAGTTATTATTAATGAACGGGACAATTATACTACCATGCCATAGTCCCATATCGATCGAAAGTAAGAATGAGATGATCAACCCGACTATACAGGGGATGGCCACTGAAAAGAAAAAACCAGAAGTCATGCAGTAAGCACAAAGCGAACTATTCTTTCGCCTTTTACTAAAGAATACCGTGTGCATGCTGCTTTATATGACATAACCCTATTTTTGGAGAGGTTGTTGATAAAACAGCCTCATCAAGTCTTGAGTTCAAGGTTCTTATCTGTGGATTGGAAAAAATGATAATTCTGAAGATGTCATTTTTAACTCCTATTTGCTAGGAAAGAAAGTAGTTTCGAAAATATTTTAGTTAGTTATTATTATTAAATTTATTTTATTTCACTGATTGATATTTCTTTGAACTTTTTATTATTGTTGTTATTTACCTTTATTATTATTATTAATTTTTTCTGTGTATAAATACTTATTATTATTAATTTTATTAAACAAATTTATTATTATTATTATTATTAAATTCTTTATTATTATTATTAAATTCTTTATTATTATTATTAAATTTGCTTGTTATCATTATTAAATTTATTATTGTTATAAATTTTATTATTATTATAAATTATTATTTTTATTGTTATTAATTTTTTACTTGAGTATATAGACTTATTATTATAAACTATTATTATTATTAAATTTTGTTTTATTTATGTTTTAATTTATTTATATAGTGTTAATATTATATTTCTTATTATGATCAATTTTATTAAATAATTTATTTCTATTATTAATATCAAATTCTTTATAAATATTAAAATTTTCTTCTAATTTTTATCTTATTCTTATTAATTATTGTTATGAAATTTTTTTATTGATTGTTATAGTTATAATTATAAATTTAATAATTTTTATTAATTGAATTACTATTATTATTATTTATATGTATTGTTATTATTATTATTTAAATTATTAATTTTATTAACTTATTATTGTTAAGGAAACTATGACAAAGATAAAAAGAAATCGTGCAAATAAAATAGAATAGCATAAGTTATAAAAAGGTAAGAGCTGTAAAACTCATGGACGTGAGTTTGTAAAACTCACGGGCGTGAAAAGGGGTCGAGCACGATCATGACTTTTATGAACAAAATCACATTCTTAAACACTTTTCGCGATCGTGTTTTTGCACGGTCGCGACTTCCATGTTGTCTTTATTAATATTACTTTTATTTATTTATTTATTATTATTATTATTATTATTATTATTAAAAAATTTTTGCTTAAATTTCTTTGAATTAGTATTCTTTTTAATTATATTATTCTTATTATAATTAATTATTAAATTAATGTCTATCACTATTATTAAATTCCTTAGTATTATTAATTTACTGATTATTATTATTAAATTCCTTATTCTTATTTATTATATTCTTCTTCTTCTTCTTCTTCTTCTTATTATTATTGTTGTTGATGTTATCATCATCATCATTATCATCTTTTTTATTGATTATAATACTTATTATAATGTATTTTATTTGGTTAATGGATTATTATTATTATTATTATTATTATTAAAGTTCATTATGTTATTAATTTTTTCTATTATTAATTTTTGTATATTCCTTATTATATTAAATTTATTAATGAAATTTATTTCTATTATTATTATTAAATATGAATTACAATTTGCTTTTATGTTGTGAATAATAAATTGAAAATGATACATAAAAATTATGAAAAATGTTATAACTTTATTAAATAAATAAATTATTAATAAGCTTATTAATAATGTTAATAATTAATATACTTTAAGAATGGTAAATAATTAATAATAACATATTTAATAAATAATTGTCAATAATTATTTTTAAAAATTTAAAATTAATGAAACTACAATAAAGGTAAAAAGAAATCTTGGTGTGAGTAAAAACAAATTCACATCAAATAGAATAGCATAAGTAAAAAAAAGGCTGCAAAACTCACGTGCGTCATAAGTACGATCGCAACTTTTGTAAAAAACCGCATTAAACCATTTGGTGTGATCATGCTTATGCATGATCGTGACATTCCTAACATTTTGGATTGTCGCGATCGTGCAAAACCCTGCTACACTTACGCACTTCAAATCTTCGTAACTTTTAATCTGCAAATCTAAAATAAATAAAGTTTATGCCGTTAGAAAGCTAATAGAAAAATCTACATATGAAGATAATTTTGTCAAATTCTGCATACATCAATTCAGTATATTTATTAAAGTTTTTGGTTATGAATTCTAAGTTATATTCATGCTTAATAATTACAATTTCTATAATTATTAGACTCTTCCTATAATTTATTAGGCGGGCGACATGAATTACATAGTTTAATTATAAAATATATATATAAATTATTAAAATTTTTAAATTTTTAAATATTAAAATAAATTAATAAACTTAAAAATATTACAATCGTTTGTTTAGAATGTCATTTAACCTAATAAATGACGGCGGGTTTCTCGTCTTCTTCTTCCACAGGAAATTGTTGACCGCTATTTTCTCATCTTTTTCATCCACCGAGATTTGTTTTGTGGTGAACGAGTTGTTGAAAAATCCAAGTGTCAGAATCTTGCATTTCTTCGAATCCAAAGTTAGGACTTTAGATCTTTGAGATGGGTCGTTGCCGTCTTCTGTGCTTTTTGCAAATATTGTTGTCTGTCTTATCACTGCTTGTTGCCTTATGTCGCCGCCTCTCTTGTAAGTTTGTTCTCAAATATAGGTAATGTTTTATATCATTAACAAGCCTTGGTTTTTGTTTTTGTTTTTAATTTTGATGTAACAAATTGTTGGTTAAATATAATAGAGATTTGTAGTTTCATGAGGGTTTAATTTTGAGATTTAGTAAAATGTATTTAGTTAATTTCTTGTTTTGATTGGGATTGATACTTCGTTTTCTATATACGGTGTTTTTATACTGTGAAGTATTTCACTTCTTATGAATTAAAGTTAATATAGTTTGAATAAGATACAAGAGGTTTTTTAACTTTATTGTCAGATTTGGTCTTTTTGTTCTTGGTTTTTATACTCGGTTAAGAATTGTATTAGGTTAATAGGTATTAGGTTAATAGTTTGCTTTTGTTTGGATATTTGCTATGGCTTTGTTTTCTGATAATGTAATTGTTAATTTGATTTTTGATTGTTAGATTATGCCTCGTATGAGATTACCAGGGTCTTCATCTTCTCAACCAGACGATGTGCCTTTTATAGGTAATCCTTGCCTTGAATTTAATGATCGTGAGAGTCAATTAAGGTATGCAAGTTTGAAAAATCGTTCAATTATACCAAATAGATTTATTGATAATGCAGTTTTAATTGCATTAGGAATTGCATAGCAAATTAATGAATTGTTGCATAACATAGGATGGGACAAATTTGGAAAATTCAGAAAAAATTCATATGTTGAATTAACTTTATAATTTTTGTCAACTTTAAATTTGATCTTTAACGAACATGGCGTTGTGATATGTTTGATGTTTGGATTGATGAATAGGACGTGTACTCTTGGTTTAGATGAGTTGAATGGTACGTTTGGATTTCCAAGTAACGATTTATATGGCTATCAAGACGAATTTAGGCCTAACGAACTTTGGAATGAAATTACAAACTCTACAAACGTTTTCTCCCTGAGTAGGTCTAAATCGTCTTCTTTAATGGACCCTAGCTTTCGTTATCTTCATAGGTTTTTAACTTGTGCGATATTTGGTAGAGGAAATAGCTAAGGTGCAATTTCTAAACTAGAATTGTTTGTGTTGTGGTGCATGGTGCATGGCAAACACTTTAATGCTACTTTCTGGTTAAGCATGCATATGATGGATATGGCAAAAATAAGCTTAGAAAAAATAGTTATTGGGGCATTTGTGACCTAAATTGCAGAGTATTTTGGTTTACTGAATGAGAGAACAAGTATGCAATTAGTTTCAGGGAATTCTAGTTTAGATTTCCAGTTGTTGGTGTCAATGAAGACTATTAGGCGACAAGGTGATCGTTATATTCTTGTTAATAACGACATAGTAGAAGCTTCAAGTGGTAAGTAGATTCGCGCGAAGTTGGTGAAGGCACAGAAGGGGATGACGCTTTACCACATGAAGATACGCGCTTGAACATTGCTTCAGGTTCTGTTGAATATCAATCGTTGGCCAATCAACTTACAGTATTTGAACGACGAAGGAATGAGAGGTTGGACAAGATTGAGGCCAATATTGCAGAGATCCGGACGAATGAGAGATTGGACAAGATTGAGGCATATATTGTAGAGATTAGGAATTTTCTAGCAGATTTCAATCCTCGCTCGAGGAAGCGTCCATCTTGATCTTAATATTGTATTTCTAATATTTTTTACTATTTTGATTGTTTTTTATTAAATTAATTTAAGTTTTTTTGATTGTCTTAATCAATGTTATTTGCATCTTAAATCTTTTATTAAAATTTTGATAATACATTTTGTGTTTTTTCTTTTTTAATAGTTAAAGATGTTATTTAAAAATTTAATTAACTTGATTGAGATTATAAATGCATAATATGAGTGAATAAATATATTCACGTGCATAAATTGATCGATTTGCACTTTAACTGAAAGGATATTGACTACTTGTAATAGATGAATGATCCTTTTTTTGGTAAGGAATTGAGACAAATTATAAGTGTTCGTTGTTGAGAGTATTCTTTCATGACTAAGCAAATCTAAAACTTTGCTTGCAAATACCAATTGATATTACATAATCTTATGTAAACATTAAAGTGATGAAAGCGTTTAGGATTTAACTTCAAAACTTAAAAAGCTACCATGATATTATCCTTAGTTAGCCCCTTTGAGCTTATATGGAACTTTTTTTGGTTAAAAGCTGAAACATGACCATTGACCTTTATTGTTTATCTGTTTTTGATTATATCTATCGTAAAGACAAGTTTGAGCATTTAAAATGTATATATGTTGTTGTATATAGGGAAAAGAAGCAAATGATATCAAGTTAGGAAGAAAGAGTAAAAGGGACAAAAGAAAAAAAAGCATGAGTCGGAGAATTTGGTAAGGAAAAAAAAGAAAATGGAAAGACAAAAAGGAAAATGAAGGGAAAAGGGGACAAGGAGAAAATTATACTACCATGCTATATTCCCGTATCGATCGAAAGCAAGAATGTGATGATCAACCCAACTATACAGGGGATGGCCACTGATTAGCAAATATCAGGAGTCATGCAGTAAGCACAAAGCGAACTATTCTTTCGCCTTTTACTAAAGAATACCGTGTGCTTGCTGCTTTATATGACATAACCCTATTTTTGGAGAGGTTGTCGATGAAACAGCCTCATCAATTCTGGAGTTCAAGGTTCATCTCTGTGGATTGGAAAAAATGATAATTCTAAAGTTGTAATTTTCAACACCTAAAAATTGTATACGATGATACCCTTCAACAGAACATGGTCATCGTTTCCTAAGAAAACAATTTTCCTGTCCGAATAATTAGTAGAGAAAGGAAATCAACGAATAATTTCAGGACAAAGCGTTTCCTTAATACACAAATTGGAAGAACAAATTAGGGCAACTGATTAACGAGGCGTACTTGGCATAAAAATGTGCTTTCTCAGTAAAAGAAATGATCAGTCCTCGTGTCATTTGAAAACACACCAACATCTGCAGATTAAGTGACATTAGTGAAATGCTATAAATATAAGCGCCGTAAAATTTCCTTAAAAGTTTTAATGCAATATCATAATTTTGTCAAAAACATTAAATTAAATGCCAAAAACTCGAGACCCGCAAAGTCTATGTTTCAATATGAGTATAAACAAGAAATCAATTCGTTAGTTTTTTAAAATTAAATAAATTATCTCCCTCCGACCATGTCCTCTCCCTCACAGTGTATGATTATGTTAGAGACGACGGGAACTAGAACTGGCCCCTATTTTAGCACTATTGACCATCCACAATCTGTATGGCAATTGCGAACATTTCACTACCTTAGGTTAACATGGGGGAGGACCACCTACTGCGGGGACCACGAAAGTGGGAACGTTTCACGGTGGCTTTCGCCTATGAGTTAATTGAAGAGTTTATGTCGGCAACGTACTCCCGTTTAGTGGCATTTGATCTGAAAATGGCTGGGACATTAGTGCATACTGTCCTTCCTCTGGTTGCTAGCTAACAAAAAACTGTTGACAAATCAGTAGCGCGTTGCTCGCCATTTATCATCGGACTATAGTTGTTCCTTCTGTGGTCTTGAAAAAACCACTTTGCATGCTCTTCGAGATTGCTATAGAGTGAAAGCCTTCTGGCAGAGTTTCCCTCCGAGGTTACTTAAGCATCATTTCTTCCTCCATGATGAGGAAAGGTGGTGGATGACTAACTTGACTACAGGCGTTATTGAGCCTTGGACGGACTGAGCTTAAATTTTTGGGGTATCTTGCTGGCATCTCTGGCAGTGGCGCAACAGGAACATCTTCAAAGCAAATTTTGTTTAGCCGGCCGCTGGCATCAGAATAGTCATAGATTATGTCTCGTGGATCGGCATAGCAAGCGACGTGACTAATCGAATTATCGGCGGGCAGGGAGTGCCTGTTGGTAATTCCATATGATGGAAAGCACCTTCTAATGGCTGGGTCAAACTGAATACAGATAGCGCAGTCCACCATGAGATCCAACGTCGCTACTGCGAGTGGGCTAATCAAGGACCCTAGGGTCATTGGCGAGGTGGCTTTCTGAAGCATTTTGCTGAGTGTTCGCCCTTGACTGCTAAACTCTGGGGTATCCATGTTGGACTCAATTTGGCATGGACACTAGGCTATCGCCGTATTGTTCTTGAAGTGGACGCGTTAGAGGTCATCAACATTCTATCCTCATCCAAAATGTCTTTGTCGGAGTCTCTTTTTCTTTTGGTGCAAGATACTCGTGCTTTAATGCGGAAAGCCTGGAACGTCCAGATTCAACATGTACACAGGGAAGGGAATTAGAGTATAGATAGCTTGGCTAAACTTGCCTTCTTCGCCAGGCTAGGAGTTCACTGGCTAGAGGAGATTCCAACAGCAGCAACAGAGGAATTCACCTGAAAGGATAGGCAGGGCTTTGTTTATCCCCGAATTTTGAGATAGTTTCTGATATTTTTTCCATTTGTAATAAAAAAGAATTAAAAAAGTCCCAAAAATTTAATTAAAAAATCCTAAAAATTGAAAAATGTTTTTAAAAAAGTTGCTTTGCACAATACTAAGCCTTACACTCAAAACAAGTAAATCAATATAACATTTCATTGCGAAATGAATCCTAGAATGAAAGAGAAAATAATTTTATACAAATATCTGAATTTAAATTATTTTTTGTCTTTCTTATATGTGTGCATTTTTATTAAGAAAGCCTCATTATGAACTCTTGTAAACTTTTGAAAATCTCAAATTAAAACATAGACATTTAAAGGAAGCTTTTTGTATCTTAAATGGGCACATTTACGATAAAATCACCAATATTACCTTTAAACATTATTCTCTTTCAGTATTGAAACATATTTTCTGAATCATTTAATTTTTAAAGCATATTCTTCAATTAATGAAAAAGGATTATCATTTTTCATTATAGTAATTTGAAAATCAATTTAATTTTCAAAACCTTTTTTCATAAAATTATCTTCAAAATAAAAAGTTCTAAAAAGATTATATGCTTAAGTTACGAGTTAAACTAATTCTCTTAAACATCATTAAATTTTTTTTTGATATTTTCATTGAATTTTTTGTTATAAAACTTTAATGAATTCATATGATGTTTTATTTATTGATGTACATTTAGGGATTATTAATTAATGAGACGATTATCATAACTTCTCATATCCCATATCGACTGAAATCAAGAATGTGACGAGGAGCATGGCTATAGAGGGATGGCCACTCCACGACGCAATTCAGGAGTTATGTAATAAGCACAAAACGAACTATTCTTTCGCCTTTTACTAAAGAATGCCGCGTGCCTGTTGCTCTACGTGACATAGCCCTATTTTTGTGGAGGTTGTTACTAAAACAGCTTCACTAAATCCTGAGTTCAAGGTATTTCATTTTATGGATGAGCAAAGTTGTTAGATCTAAGGCTGTCGTTTCCAAGTCCCTGTTCTTCCTTGTATTTTACGGTTTTGTTTAATGCAAAATGCAGCTTCCCATTCAACTTCGACGTAGAGATGATATCAGCCCGGCCTCTTAAAAAATGTTATGGCCGGGCTTAGCCCATGGCCCGTGGGGCCATTACAATTTTAAAAATTATAATTGCATTTTTTACAATTCATAAATTATAACATAATCATTTATAATATTTTTGTAAAATTATACAAAAATATTTATATAAAATAAAAAGATATAAAATACGAATTAATTTATATTTATTAAAAATATATAGAAATGATAAATTGATATTTTTGTCATAATTATTTCTTGTAAATAAGTCAATGTAATCTTTTTATTTTATTTTTCATCTTTACATAATATATACATTATGCATATATATATTTATATTAATCTTAAAAATGAATTAATCACTTATTCGCTTTATTAATCGTAATGTATGAATTCTAAAATAATATATAAGTAATTCGTTTATAAAAACAAATTTTTATAAATTATTTATTTCATTAACTTAAAAATAGTTCTTTTACTTTGATTCTAAAATCATTGTATTCTAATTAATCTAAATTTATGTAAATAACATTCATAATTTTTTTCTCCTATCTAAATTCTAATGTTAGAAGATTCATTTCTACCTATGCCATTCTAATTAAAATTTTGTTAAGAGTAATTCCTTAACTTCTTAATGTAAACCTTGATATAAGATATAAGTGTACTTTAAATCCTTCTCATCAGTCATCCTTAGAGCGTTATAAGGATAACAATGATATCATATATTGATATTTATAAGTTAATAAGTAAATAGTTATAGTTAAATTTATGAATTACATTAACTACAAAACTTTAATTTACTTAAATTATTTATTAATTAGAACATTTAATTCAATTAATTAGAAATTTATATGAAAAGTTAATAAGTTAATAGTTATAGTTAAAATTATGAATTAAATTAATTACTAAATTTTAATTTACTTAAATTATTTATTAATTATTTTTAGAGAGAATTGATAAAACCAAATTCGTTTCATAAAATTAATAAAAATTTCAGCTTTTTTTCGTTTTAACATATGTATTAAATGACAACTTTAAATTATAATAACATATAATTAATTAATTATGATATATAAAGTTATTGAGATGTATGTAGTGGTATGATTAATTAAGACATTTAATTCAATTAATTACAAATTTATATCATAAGTTAATAATTATAGTTAAAATTATGAATTACATTAATTACAAAATTTTAATTTACTTAAATTATTTATTAATTATTTTTAGAGAGAATTAATAATACCAAATTCATGTTTCATAAAATTAATAAAATCATTTTACAAAAAAAAATAAAATATAAAATCAACAATTACATTGTAGAGTGGACTGAAGACTGATTCTAATTGAATAAGTGTACTTGTTGGTAAGATCGTCAACAGTTTGGCTCCAATAATCTCTATGTACAAACATTATATTTAGTAATATAATACTTAAAATAAAAACAATATTTAATAATGTATATTATATAAAAAGAAAATTAAAATTACCTCCATCTTCATATATTTGATCAAAATAACCTTCCATTGGTCGATTACTTTCACCAATCCCCTTTGCATTAATACCTGTGACTGTAAAAAACAACAACATTAAGTAATATAATATAAAGGTAAATAAAATAATATAATAAAAAGAAAAGAATTTACCATCAATATGTTCATTTTTGAACCAACTTTGAGTACACATAAGAGCTTCCACAATGCTATAATGAAGTCAACCACGATGTGGAGTAATGACCCTACCACTAGTATTAAATGTAGACTTTGAAGCAACAGTTGATGATGGAATAGCTAACAAGTCACGTGCAATGGCTTGAATGATCGGATAATTATGTCCAGACGTCTTCCACCATAACAATATAACGAATAACTCACATTTAGTTTCAAGAACACGCTCATCAGAAATATATCTATCAAACTCCACCGTACCATAAGATATCCTAGCCCTTTTCTCTTTCAAAAAATTTGAAAGAGTATTTGTTGGTAATGGGATAGAAAAAGTTGAACTTGAAACTGAAGTATGAGTTGAACTTGAACTGCCCGCATCTTGATCATGAGTTTGTTGTACACGCTTTTGAGCTTCACCACTGTACAATACATTATAAATATATTCAACACCATCCATCTTGTATCTCGGGTCCAACACATATAATACTGCAACAATATCTCCATCCTTAGACCAATAAGAATTAAACTTTTCCATCATCCACTGCCCCATTGTTCGAATTACTTTTTTAGAGTCAAACATCCACAATTCTAAAACATGCTTTATGTTGGTCATATTGCTAAAGATATAGTGTGAAGTTGGATATTTTGTTCTTGAAAACAATTCAATCCACCTATTGAATAGTTCCAACTTCATACAAAGTTCTTTAGCCAAGTCCCACTGGTCCTCTGATGGTACGGAGATATACTGAGGATTCCTTTTGGCTAATCTAGTAAATAACTGAGCATATGGGATTGCCGACTCCAACATCTTAAAGATTGAGTTCCATCTCGTAGGATAATCCAAAACCAACTTCTTTGTGTAGGGAATGCATAAAATTTGTGCAACATTTTCAAAAGTTTCAACTCTTTTAGGAGTTGCACTCCAATATAAAACACTACTCCGAATACACTCAATTGCTTCCTTTATCATCTCCAACCCAACCTTCACAATCAAGTTAAGAATATACACAAAACAACGCATATGAAATAACTTACCTCTAGCTAATAAACTCCCAACTCGCATCTTACCCTTCAACTTCTCAACCTTAGCATCATTTGTGCTACAATTATCGATTGTGATACAAGAAAATTTGTTGTCGATGTTCACACCCATAAAACAATCTTTCAACACGTAGGTATGTCAATGGGCCAGGTTGGGCCTGGGCCGCCCTCGGCTTGGCCCAATTTTTTAAAGAAAATAAACCAAAATGACGTCGTTTTAAACAAAACGATGCCGTTTTAGGAAAATTGGGCTGGCCACGGACCGAGCCTGGCCAACCCGTGGCTACGCGGGCGGCCTATGATCGGCTCGTGGCCCGGCCCGGGTGGAACATGGTAGGCTCATGGCCTGCCCAACCCAGGCCAAAAATGGGTTGGGCTGGGCCTGGATTGTCGTCTCTATCAACATGTTTGTCAATTTTTTACTTTTATGCGATGTCGGCGCATAAATAAACCTATCATAAAAAAGCATAATAATATAAATCATAAATTCATAAAATAATGAAATTAAGTAAATGATAATAATATTAAAGAATATAAATTACCTCAAAAATGTATTGCATAACTTCCAATCATTATCAATATAATGTACCGTCACCACCATATAACCCTTCTGTTAATTATCGGTTGTCCACATGTCCGTTGTTATGACAATTCGTCCTTTAACACTCGACAATACTCTTAATGTTTCTCTCTTCTTCTTCTCATAAAATTTCAAAATATCACTTCTCAATGTATTCTGACTTGGAACCTTGAAATTCGATTGGAGTGAATTTAGAAATATCCTGAATCTCTTACTTTCAACTATAGCCAATGCGTGTTCATCTCCAATAACCATGTTAGCCATCAAAATTCTTGATATATTATTGCCAAAAGATGTTATGGTTATTTCATTCTTTCCTTTCATAAGGTCAGGGGTAAAAAATGATTGACCTCCTAAAACCATCTTCATTCTAGTACATGATTCTATATGTCTCTTTAAATGAGACGTTCCATCTTTCGAATCCGTTGAGTATAACTTATGACAATAATTGCATTCTGTCTTTTCAATTCCGACGGTCGATGTAATCTTCTTAAAGTGATTCCAAACATCACTTTTAAGTTGATTAACTTGACTTCTAATTGAACTTCTATCGTTACTTGGTGTCGGAATATAAGTTTCCACTTCTACCTTCGGTACCAGATTAGAACTCTCAACTGAAGGAATATGTTCATCCATCTAACAAACCAACCATAAAACCACTAGATTTAAGTTTCTACAACCAACCAACCAAGCAACAACTATGAGGGTAGTATATTAGAATTTAGAAAACAATAATTAAAGGAATTGAACATTTATGTGTTCAATATTTAATCTATCAATTGATTACCTCGATTAAGAAACTAATCAGATATATTAGAAAATCAATAAAAAATAAGCATTAAAGAACAATTCAATACATGAATAAATAACAATTCAATACATGAATAAATAAAACACTAGACATAAAAAAGAACCGTATTTGATGCATAGGGCCATGTTTGAGATCAAATAGAGAAAAAGAAAGCAGACAATGTTTCAGACTTTAGATAAGAAACTCAAGTGAAGTTAGAGATGAGATTTGTTGAAGATGGTAGTTGCAGGCAGGGAATGTTGTTGTTTCAGGCAAGAATGGAGAGAAAAAGATAAATAAATGTCCATAAAACTGCAGCTTCTGATTATGGGCAAATGTAGGTGAAGACATTTAATGTGTGGTAAATGTTATTTGATCTTTTTCTGCCTGGAATAATGCACCTCTACCATTTTCTTATTTTTCCAGTTCTTTTTCAATTTCAAATTTGTATCTTACTTATTTAATTTACTCTTTGAAGAAAATAAATTAATCCTAAGATTATGCATTATAAATAATATGTCTACAACATCAACAATAATAACATCCAATAAATTGCATTATCCATTAATCATGAGCTTAATTTGTTTAACAATCATATCTTATGAGATTCAATTTTATTCTATGCTTAGTTATGAACATGCACTCTTCCTTCCATAGTTATGTTTGGTTGCTTGTATTGTATGTATTCTAATTTTAAGGAAGTAGCTAATGGTTAAATTTCAAAGCTGCATAGATCTTGGGCATTTACTATTTACAATATAAAAAGAAGATATGTGAGAACTGAGATGGAAGACAATGCACATGCAAACAACCTTTGAATTTTGTCTACTTACATGATTCTTTTATTAATTGTTGTATGTGGTATGCCTTTGAGCTTCTTCTCCTGTTTAAAAACATCGTCTCAAGCCACTAAAGACTTGAGATATGAATTGATCTTTTGTATAAAGTTTAATTTTCCCTTTTATAAGTACTAAAAGATGACAATAAATGGAAAAAGATTAAACAGAAACAGAACACAAAGGCCAAACTAAAGAAATAGGTCGAATGATCGACCTTAAATTACATTTGCATCACAACTTTTAATGTAATGTACCTGTTTTATCTCAAAAATCTCAATGACATGCATACAACTTATCTGTCGTACACATAAATATCCTTTTATTTATCCTGGACAAATCTAGTGTAATACATAAACTAAAGCATCAATCACTGGATCTGTCCGATGTTCATCCACTCGGACAGATCCAGCGTAATACATAAAACCAAAGCATTTAGCTAAAAGCAATAAAAAACTTTCAACAATCAACTTTTAGAAACTTTATTCAACAATCAGAAACTTTCAAATTCAACAATCAACTTAATACAAATTCAACAATCACTTGGTTACTAATTTCAATATCAGTATATCACAACTACATTTTATTGTGCTCAATTGACAAGCACCATTAGTAATGCACTTAAAAGAAAATAGAAACATAGAAATCATTTCATCAAACACTTAACGTGCATACTACATAATGTACAACTATTCAAATCACAACCAGAACCACTTCTCATCCTTAGTATAATCGCAACCAAGCAGTGCACATTCCTCTCCAAACATTCATACAAGTTTAAATGTTCATGAATAATGAATAATACGAGAAAATCAAGTACCAACCTTAATAAGCAGACGCTGGCGACGCGCAAAAGCGATGGAGAGACGCGGCACGACCGATGAGAGCGACGTAGAGGGAGGGTCGAGGGTGACGACGGAGGAAGGGAGGGTCGAGGGTGACGACGGAGGAAGGGAGGGTTGAGGGTGGGAGTTAGGGAGTGGGTGGGAAAGTCGGAGGCATGGGACTATGGGAGAGCCAGAGAGGGGTGGGAGACTGAATCAAAACATAGACACAAATGACTTTGTGTTCTGCTTGCAAGAAAACGACGTCGTTTTGTCCTTATTTTTTTTAACGTGACCCACATAAAATGACGTAGTTTTATGTTTAAAGCAAAACGACGTGTTTAAGCTACGGTAGAAATGAGTTAAACCTATATAAAATGACGTCGTTTTATTTAGAACAAAATGACATTGTTTTACATTTAACTTATGGACGGGCTGCGGGCCAACCAGTTGGTCCGACCGCAGCCCGTCCACCACGGCTTGTGGCCTGTGCTTCAGGGACCATGACCCGGCCTTCCCTTCAACGAGTCATTCCCATCCAACCTGTGTCGTTGATTTGACTAGGCCAAAATCGTTGACTACGGGTCGGCCCGGGTCAGCCCAATATTGACATCCCTACTTCAAAGAGAAGGCAAGGATGTCCAACTCAATTAAAGCTAAAATGGACAGGGCATTAAAGTGAAAGCAAAACCTTTTTAAATAATTAATTAATACTAAATTGTTGTGAAATAAGTATCATAATAAGAATTAAAATTTTGTTGTTTATAATTTTATTATTGATTAATTAAGTAATATATTTTGTCAATAATAAAATAAGATAACAAAAGAATGCAAAAACGGGAAGAAATCTAAAACTCATGCAAACAATTTTTTACTAAATTTGAAAGAAAATTAAAAAATAAATAAAATCAAATAGGTTTTGGAAGTTTTTTTTTGGTTGTAAATTTGCAGATTACACAACAGAAATTATATGTGGAATGAGATTTGGTCATTTGCTCTAAAAACAAGATGAGAACACATTTTTCTTGAAAGGAAATAATTAAAAATACCAAATGGGTTGCTTGAAAATTAGAAAAAAAAGATAAAATAGTTAAAAGAATTCTAAGAGAGATTTCCCGAGTTAGAAATAAAAAATAAAGCTTGATAAAAATGCTTGACCTAAAAGTGCAAGCATTTCTTGATACAGTTTTCTTTAAGGAAAGAGAGAAATTGACTAATTCAAGACATTCAGATTGAGGAAGAAATAAATTGACTTCGAAAGCAAATTGATCATGAACATTTAGGAAGATTCTAAATGAGTTATGGATATTGTGAATAGGGTCACGGGCCTACTAAAAGAAAAAGGTCATAACACTTTTAATTCAAAGAAGTTCCCATGAAATACTAGCCTTTTATCATTCATAGTAAACATCGGCTTTGAACCTTTCGCAAGCTCAAATGTAATGGAAATATATCATAAATGGATCAAGTTGCCCTTGCCTACTTTTTTTTTAAATATTTATCGGAGAAAATTATAAATCAAGAACATATGAAGGCATGTGATCTGTAATTTCTAAATAACTTTTACAAGTTTTTCATTTTTCTTCTTCCTTTTTTTACATTAATAACCCTAACTCCTAAGACAAGATGACGGGGGAATTGAGTCTTAGGAGAGTAATGAGAAAGAAATTCCTGGACTTGAGGATTACAGTGATGTGGAGGTAGAAGAACCTGTCCAAACTAGAGCCCTTGTAGTTTGGCGTGTTCTCATTTTTTTGAAATTTTCCGTATCACCAAACATTCAATTTTCCTATAAATAAAAACTCTAAGAACCCTAATTCCTAACACCAAACATTCAATTATCCAACAGATCTAAAATTTATATAATCCAAGTTTTGGAATTTTTTTATAGATCTATAAAAGATTCGCATCATTAATTGTTTGTGTTATTGAGTAAGAGATAAATAAAATAAATAACAATTGAAAGAGTTATCAAATTAATGTAAGATAAACAATTGGAATTGCTACGAGCTTCCCTAATTGTTCAAGATCTCCCTTAACTTTCCACACGAGGGGAGAAATCTATTCATTGCCCTAATGGACAACGTTAATGTTCAACTCCTTAAACTTGGTTATCTCCAACATTATGATATTAATTCTCTATAATCCCCTTGTAGTCATGCTTATTGGGTTCGTCCTCCAGACTAAAGTGCTATTGTGACTTTAAAGTTTCTTTTAACTATTTGACGTTCCTCAAATTAGTTCATTGTGTATGTTTAAGTGCTCATATCCCGGTCGTTGCCATCTTTTAGACGAACATTCTAGTCGTACAAGAGCAACTTGACCTTTTAAGCTTAGGCCCCTCAACCACATAAGTTGCATTTATCAACTCCAAAGTCTGGTAAAAGTTTGACTACGAACTATCTTCTTTGTCAATATGGACTGCTAAAACATTCTTCATCATTAAAATCATTATCTTCGACATGGACAATTATAACTTTTATCATCTTAAAAATATTTGATCTTTTGATGGAGAGTGGATGGAATCACCCAAGCATTATAAATCCATCGCCTTCCCAAAAGCACGCTATAGCTTTATTGGAAATCAATCACTTGAAAGATAATAAAAAAAAGTTAGTACAATTTTGACCTCAAAGTTAATGTTGCTGATTAAAACTCCTTATGATCCATCAAAATTCCTTACACATGACTTGGTCTTGTTATTGGGTGTCTTATATATAGTGAATCCGGTGTTCTTTTTGATAATACAATAATGATATAATCATTATTAATTAGTAGTTTTACCCCTCATGCCCTAAATTATAATGTTATACAAATGGCCTTTATATGCTCTATCCTTTATGGAAAGAACTTGTTATCTATAAAAGTTGTTGAATGGGCAGAGTATATTTACACTATTGTGTTAACCATATTTTCTGGAGTTACTTAAGGAGCCACGTAGGCTTCATTCAATACCTTCTTAAGTGCATCTATGCATGGCTCCAACTGCATAATTAAGGAGTAAAGTAATGTTCTTTCTACTTTTTAGATACCCAATAATTGTTTCATTAGTTTGGCAAAGTTGTTAATTTCTTCTTATAACATTGGTCTCATTGTTTAAAAAAGATTAGCTGGCACTAGTACAATCACTTTTTCTAACCATTCTTCTAATCCTTTGCAAGGAAATGAAGGTCTAATGACTAAGGTAAAAACTAGATGAATAAAGGTAGCTTTTCATGATGAAATTAAGCACTTATGCCAATCAAAATTCTTATATCTTTGGTTCTAATTGGTAGGATTAGTTCAGGTTAAGTTTCATTACTTAATTTTAAGATGATTATAAGGTTTTAATTTCTTGTGATTCAAGTTTTAAGTAGTTCCTGACCCAAGGTATGTATTATTTATTATTAGAGCTTTGACTTTTTAAAATCAAGTTCTATCTATCCTTTAAGAATTGGTTTACTTCTTTCTTCTCAGTTGTGACTTTGTTGTTTATCATCCATCCTATTCAATTTTTGTTGTTAATAATTCTTTTCAATTTAAATTCATTTTGTATATTTTTCTTCAATCAAAGTTATTACTTTCATTTTTTCTGATGTCTTTGAGTTAGTTCGTATCATATATACATAAAATAAAAAAGAAAAAATTCAAAATCAAAAAGCTACATCAAAGCCTAGTATCATATATTACGAAAATGGTTATAAATTGTTCTAAGGTACCATAAAGTGTTATAATCCTTTTCTTATTATAAAAGGATTCTTAATTTCATTTTATCTTTGATAAGTTCTCACTGATTTTGTTTCCTTCATTCTTTCTTGTTAATTTCACTTCCTTTATTCTTTCTTGTTGATTTTGTTCACTTCTTTTATTCTTCTTTATTGATTTTACTAACCTAAGATATAAACGCCATTGTTGCTTGATATTTTGGAGGACCATTGATAGAGTTCTTTTTAAAGGATTTGTAAGGGAAAGTTGAGTGGTAAAACACAAGAATGGTGGCAACATCATTGAGAAATCCAAAGATTGAGTGAACTAATCTTGAGTCTAGACAATTTAGCAGTTTTGAGAAAAAACAATTTTTGTTACTAACTTTTTCTTTGCATACACGAATTTGAGGAGGAGGAATAGGAGGATACTAATTATGATGATTTTAGTTCTAGGATGGGTAAGAAGGTTGTTTTAAAATAAGATAGAAATTTAGGTAATATTAAGATGAAATCATTATCTTTTAAGGAAGAATGATCTAGAATTATACTTAAGAGTGAAAAAGGTAGACTATATATTTGATCTTCATAATTACTCCAAGGAAAGGAAGGTTAAACTAGCAAAAGTGAAGTTCATCGATTATGATAGTATTTGGTGGGATCAGTTTGTGATTAATAAGCATATGAATGGTGATAAACCTATTTGATCATGAAAAGAGATGAAGTTAGTAATACATAGGAGGTTCATACCTAGCCATTATATAAAATCATATGTAGAAAGTTACAAGAGGATTTGTGGTGACTATGGCTAGAATTGTTAATGGTTTGAATAAAGAGACATCTTAACAAAAATAGTGTAAAATAAGCAAAAAGCAAGTTAGCACTTAAGAAAAAGAAAAGATTAATAAAAAAGTAACCGTGTGTAGAAAATTGAAAAGAGCAAAGACATCTTAACAAAAGTAGTGTAAAATAAGCAAAAAGCAAGTTAGCACTTAAGAAAAAGAAAAGATTAATAAAAAAGTAACCGTGTGTACAAAATTGAAAAGAGCAAAGTGACGCATGATGAGAAAAAAAACTTAGAATACAAAATAAAGAGAAAAGAAATAAATCTTATGCTTCTTCTAGTATTATTATAATTAAGAGTGCTATGCTAGTAAGATAGCAACTACTTGTACTTTTGTACACGGATGCTGATTTTTCAAATAATAATCTGAACACTTCTTAACTTAATGTGGTTATTTTTTTTATAGGAATTTGTAGATCTATTTTCAAAAGAAATTGCGTATGGTTTACCTTATTTAAGAGGTGTGAGTAGCATTTTTTTTTATTTTTGATAGGTCTAATAAGATAGTGCTTGCACTTCATTGCTTATTCTTAAATCATGATGCAACATATATTGCTAATTTGTTCTTTCATAAAATAGTACTTTGCTTGGATTACCTAAAACAATAGTAAGTAATATAAATGTTAAGTTCTTAAATCATTGTTGATGTTAAGTTCTTAAATCATTTTTGACATACTTTGCAAGAAAAATTAGGAACTAAACTCTTATTTTCCATTATTGCACATCCTCAAATAAATGGACAAACTAAAATGGTTGATAGGATACTTATTACTATTTCAGTTGCTATGAAAAGAACTTAAAACAATAGAAATGTTTCTCATATATTGAGTTTTCATACTATAGGTACGTTCATTTTACTATCTCTTATTATCTTCTTAAAGATGTGTATGACTTTAATCCTTAAATTTTTTTGGATATCTTACCGTTTCCTACTATCAAACATGTAGATATAAATAGTAAGCATAAAAAAAATTTTGTTATATATTTACATGTCAAAATTTATACCAAAATAGAGAAAAGGAATGAGTAATATTCAAGGCAAGCCAATAAGGAACATATAAAGGTTATTTTTAAACTGAAAGATTGGGTTTGAGTTCATAAGCATAAGGATGGGGTCATATGTTTCTTGTAGGAAGAAAGTCTAAGTTTCAGTCTAAAGAAGAGGGACAATTTCAAATATAAGAGAAGATTAATAACAATGATTACAAAGTAGATTGTCCAATCAACTATAGTAATATGAGTGCTACTTCTAATGATGTTGATTTATCTTTGTATAATATAACTGATTAAGGATAAATCCTTTCAAAGAGGGAAAGAATGATGGAGATTAGCTTACACTAGTACAAGTAACTATTTCCAACTATTCTTATGATCCTTTGTAAAGAATTGGCTATTGATTGCTTATATTCTTTCCTAAGATGTGGGACTACTACCTTTTTTGAGTCTCCTAAACAAATTACTACATTTGTTTTGGATTTGTAGCTCCATGGCATTTGATGGCTATTAAACTCTTTTTATTGAACTGGTACCTTGATGAATATTAGAGGAATGGTCAATTTAGTTGTAGGTGTGCATCAAATTACTACAGAATTCAATTTGTATTCACTGTCACAAAGATGCCTTGTGATTCTCTTAAATTCTGGTCTATTCTTATTACTCTGAAATTCATTGTTCTCTAAACGTCCCTTCTTAATTTACCAAATTATTCCAAATCATGGTTTTTTTATATCCATAGAATTCATAAACATCAAATCACTTCTTTTTATCACCCTTTATGGTCTTTTTAATTCATTGATCCTCATCATTTGATAAATGATGATCACCTTTAAGCTCTCTACTTTACACTCAATTACCTCCTTTATTCCTATCATATTAACCCTAATATATAGTATATTGGTAATGGATTTTTTGTTATATTGTGACCTACTTTCTTTAATTTTTAGCTAGCTAATCATTAGAAAGTATTCTAATTTATCTTGGAAGATCACATAATCCTCTATTGAATGTCTAAGAGCCCTGTCATGATATTCAACTTTGGCTTACACCATCACAACTATAAAAGACCAAAAATTTTATCAAACTAGCATAATTATCTTTTAACTAAGGAAACTTTGATAGATCTTCAATAGTGGAATTGAAATATGCGACAGAAAATTATCTCCTTCTATCCGATGCTCATTTCCTTATTATTGTTGTCTGGTACCTTTGTTACCTTTAAGCTCATTATGTAGGTCATGCATAAGTCATTTGGGGTTAAGCAACAAGGTTTTGTAGGAATTATGGTGATAGGTAACTTTTTAGTGTGTATGAGATTGATGGTGGTCTACAAAATGGTGAAATGAGATTGACTAGGTATTAAGGTGATGGGAGAAGGCTTAAGCATCATAAGAAGATCTGTGAGAGGAGGAATTTGAGGAGGAGGGACATTAACATCAGACATCCAATGTAGAGTTCCTGGTATTGTTAATTTTAGATGGTATGAGTGAAAATTACTTTCTTATTATATATCTCTTCTTTTTTCCCCCCTTATTCTAGAAAGACTTTTGATTCCTTCCGTTTATTTTTTTCAGACTAAGAATGCTAATTTTCAAGATTGAATATTCAGTCATCCCATAAATGCAAACTATAATTTAACATTTAAAAAATTTAAATGATATTATTATTTCAAAATTCATATAAAAACAAAAATTTAAAGTTAATTTCTGGTCATTTTTATTATATAGGCAAAAACAAAACACTCCATGAATATTAAAACTCTAAATTAAAGAAAAAAGAATTTAAATATACAAATTCTTTCTAAAAGCTAAAAGGACCATAACTAAAATAAGGATAGAAAGATTTCGTTAACAAATTAATTATTAATAAAAACAAATCAGATATAAAATAAGAAGTAAATATTTTCAATTGATGACCAATATTCCAAAAAAATTTGATCGAACCCAAATTCACAGTCTAACCCTTTGGAGTTTAGAAATTCAATGAAAAAAGAGACTTTAACTATATGCTAAAAGATAATGAAAACATAGACAATAATACAAAACAACCGTAGATAGCAAGCACTTAAAGCAATCAAATATATGTGGAACGAAAACAAACACTGAATTTACCCTAAATGTCTATGTCTTTGAAAACAGCCTTACTTTCTTCTATAAGTGATCCTAGGTGTCTTGTTTTGTGTTAATAAGGAAAAGAAAAAAGATGAGTAGGATTTTACTTTTGTGTTTTAAAACAATAAGATCGAAAGTTAAACTTGTAAAACAAGAGGTTTAAGGTTTAAAAGGTTCAACCTGTATTAGATCATCATAAAACTGACTAAAGATTAAATAAAATTAAAAATTAAAATATGATTTTAAAATATTGTCTTTACCTATCGAAAAATTTAAAGTTTAATTAAAAAAGAGAAAGTTAAAAATCAAACTAAAAAATTAGACCGTTAAAAATTTTTTAAGGTTGAACCGATTGAACGTTTTAACAATGATTTAAAACAAATGCATTCTAGAGAGGCAAATGCAATTTGTTGCATTTAACTCTTCTATCTCTCACGTTTTGGCCAACCATCTATTTCTATCTTCTAACATCGTTTGAAGAAGTCTCTCTTCTCGTTCAAAGCCTCATCCCTTGGTAATTCACTGTCGATTGTTGTTTTATATTTCTCTTCTTGCGGTTTTGTTTAGCCTTCAGTTGATTTCTCAATCCCAAACTTTGCAATTTCTGAAATCCAAATCCTAAACTTTCTATCATTTTCATATGACCCAAACATCCAACTGAAAGTTACATCAGATGCTGCCATCTCATATTCGTAACAAATATTCTGTGATGCATTCATCAACATCACATATCAAAGATCTCATTCTATTTAGAGCATAACAACACAAAGAAAATGACATACCTTTAACACTTGACATGTACGCTTGAGCTCTCTCCATTGCCAGCACAACCTATTAAAGAAAACCAAGAAAATTTTTGTAATAGAGAGCTAATGGTAGAATACCCAATAATGAGTTTTACATATCCACACACACTATATGTGTAACAATCTCACCATTTGTCATATATTATGACATGTTCTACCCTTAGGTTAATTATGTCATTTTAAAGGATGATGTGGACTATAGTTTAACGGGTCAACATATAGTTATTAAGGTATCACCATATGCCTCAAATGCAATTAGTAAATTATTAACTATCTCATTATGGTTATTAAACATACATTAGACAATTCAATTAATGGTTATATGCATATGGAATTAATGTTGTAATTATATTAGTCCACATATATTTCTAACATTCTCCTACTTGGACAATATAATCAAATAACCATATCAATATCCATTATCCAAAAGTAGTCAAATAAATCATATGTAATATCATATCGATAGGATATATATTACATATGACTTTGCCCTAGAGATGTTCAAATAACACAATAACCATTAAAACATGCATGCAGTACAATAATTGAGACTTTGCATTTGTCTCTTTTTTTTGCTGTCATTTCTTCAAACTACATGTTTGCATCAACATATATATGTCAGTATTAACAAAAATGACTCTAAACGTCAGTATTCATGTTTCATATATAAAAGTCATAAGCAATCCGTACAAAGTGATAACAAGTTCAATACAAAATAGCAAACTCCCACTAATTTTATCAAGCTAGGCTCTTAACAATCCCATACGTGAGATGTGTTATGTAAACACACATATAGGCAAGCCTTTTATGAGTTAATCTGCTAACGTGCTAGCTATAGGCGTTTACTCAATAGTAATAAATGATTCAACGACTTTCTCTTTAACAAAATAGTACTTTATAGCAATATGCTTTGAGTGAGAAGTACTTCTAGTGTTCTTAGAGAAAGCTACAGTTGCAAAATTATCATAATACAATTCCAGCAAACTCGAAATAGAATCTACAATACCCAATGCTGAAATAAAATTTCGTAACCATATTGCTTGATAAGCTGCCTCATAGCACGTCATATACTCTGCCTCCATATTAGAGGATGCTGTGAGTGTCTGTTTGACACATTTTCACGATACAGCTCCTCCAACCATCATAAAGATGTAGCCTGAAGTGAAATTTTTATCATCCATATATCCTACATAATTAGCGTCACTGAACTCAACTATATCAAGAGTGTCAGTTCGCCGATAAGTCAACATATGATCTTTGCTACCCTGAAGATACCTCATAACTTTCTTAGCCGCTTTCCAATGGCTAAGACCAGGATCACTTAAGTATCTTCCCAACACACCTACAACAAAAGCAATATTAGGGTGTGTGCATACTTGAGCATACATCAGACTGCTTACAAGTGACATATAAGGAACGACTTTCATTTCATCTCTCTCTTTATCATTTTGTAGACATAAGGCCTTTGAGAATTTGTCATCTTTCACTATTGGTGCCTTTCTAGGAGAACAAGAATGCATATTGATTCTGTTTAAGATTCGATCAATGTAAGTCTTTTGAGATAATCGAAGAATCCCATTATCTCTATCTTAGAGAATCTAAATTTCAAGTATATAAGAGGCCTCTCCAAGATCCTTCATATCAAAATGACTAAATAACAATTGTTTTGTCTCAAATAATAGATCAGTATCATTAGAAGTAAGTAGAATTCATCAATATATAGTACCAGAAAAATGAAGTTGACCTCACTAAACTTTATATATATACATTGATAAACTACATTCTCCTTAAAACCATTTGCAGTGACAATCATATCAAACTTGAGATACCACTGTCTTGATGCTTGTTTTAACCAATAGATAGACTTCTTGAGCTTACAAACCATGTATTCTTTACTAGTTATCTCGAAACCTACTAGTTGGGTCGTATAAACATCTTCATATAGATATCCATTCAAGAAGGCGGTCCTTACATCCGTTTGATTGAGTTTCAAGTCAAAATGAGCAACTATAGCCATAATGATTCGCAGCGAATCTTTGGTAGATACTAGTAAGAAGGTTTCTTTAAAATCAATCCTTTCTCTCTAGCTATAGCCTTTAGCTACAATTCTTGCCTTATACCTTTCTACTTGTTCACTTGAGTCATGTTTGATTTTGTAAACCCGTTTGCACCCAATGGGTTTGCAACCTTTGGGTAGTTCAACCAACTCCCAAACTCCACTTTGTAACATGGAACTCAGCTCATTTTCCATTGCATTCATCCATAAAGTAGATTGAGGACTATTTATGGCTTCTTGAAAACTGACTAGTTTAGTATTATCTCCAACATCGAGCTCGTGTTCCTGCACATAGACAATATAGTTATCAGGAATGGTAGGTCTATGTGTTCTTTGTGATCTCCTAATAACAACTTCATCATCCCTAGTATTAATGACTTCATCATGTGCTTGATTATGAGGTTTATCATGAGATTCTACTGGAATCTGTTTAATCACAGGGTCATCAGTAGGAGCGGAAGTGATGGGTACAGGGACTATAATGCGTTCTTACCTGAATAAAATTTATCTTGACCCTTGACTTGAACCAAATTCATCTCTAAAATAGACAGCTCTGTCTGATTCTATCATTATGGTTGTGTGAGATGGGCAATAAAATCTAGAATCCCTTGATCTGACGATGTAGCCTACAAAGTAGCCACTAATAGTTTTCAAATCAAGCTTCTTAGATTGTGGATTATAGAGCCTCACTTTTGCTTTGTATCCTCAAACATGAAAATGGCGCAAGCTTGGTTTCTTACTTGACCATAACTTATATGGAGTCTTTAGGACTAATTTGCTAGCTACTTGATTCAGGATATAAGCAGTTGTCTTCAATGCCTCATGCCATAAAAATTTAGGCAAATTAGAATGAATCAAAATACAACGCAACATATCAAAAAGTGTGCGGTTTTCTTTTTCAGCGATTCCATTCTGCTGAGATGTTCCTAACATTGTATATTTTGCTTTAATATCACATTCTTGCAAGTATCTAGCAAAAGGCCCTGGATTCCTTCCACTCTCATCATAATGCCCGTATACTCTCCACCTCTGTTAGAATTAACTATCTTAATTTTCTTCCCCTTTTGAAGCTCAACATTGTCTTAAAAATCTTAAATGATTCCAAAGATTCAGATTTTTCACGAATGAGCTTCACATGACCATACGTGAAAAAAACATCCATAAAAGTGATGAAGTATTTATAACCACCCATAGCAGGTGGAATAAATTCAGTATGAATCAACTCCAACAATTCTAATTTCCTGTCTGTTTTGCATTTTCTAACCTTAGCGGTCAACTTTCCTTTAATACAATCAATACATGTAGTGAAATATGAAAAATCAAAATCCTGAAGTATACCATCTTTTACCAACCTCTCCATTTTGTCTCTAGAAATATGGCCTAAATGTTTGTTCCATAATATAGAAGATCTTAAATCTAACCTCATATGTTTGGAACCAACAACAATATTAAGAAAAGAGGAAGAAGCAATAGTAACAACATCATTCAACTCAAGTCTGTATAAATTTTCACATAAAATTTGATTTCCTATCAAAAGAGAGTCACGATACAAATTTTTTAGTTCCAAAAAGAAGACTATAACCTAGTTTATCCAAAATGGATACATAAATCAAATTCCTCCTAGTAGAGGGTAAATAAGTGACATCATCATCATCATCACACCTAGTCTGAAATCCCACATCAAACTGGGGTATGGGGAGGTCTAATAATACATAGCCTTACTCCTACAAAGTAGAGAGGTTGCTTCCCGTAAACCCATATGCGAGTGTGACAATGAAAATGTGATGCAGGTTAAAATATTAGATATAAAAATAATATGATAAAAGAGTAGGTAAGTAAAATTAAACAAGTAAATACATAAATAATAATTAATAAGATAAAACCAAAGAAGCTACCTGGTAAGGTGCCCAGATCTGCTAATGCCTGATAAGCTACATAGTATAACTCTTCATGTCTCTAGTTGTGCTACGGGTTTTTCCCAATAGACCTGTGAGTCTGACAATCCTACAATACCAGATGGCCTCGTGTGACCTTTTCCCAATACACCCAAGCTGACAAGCCAAGTAGTATGTCAGAAAGACTTGTTTATGACTCGCAACTAGAATAGACAAATTGGACACTGGGGTTGGACTTCCTAAGCGGTAAACACATTGTGTGAGCTTTACAGTAAAGGACTCCTAATAACTAACTTGACTGTTTTGGTGCATTTTAAAGGATATCCTTTACCTGTATCCTAACACGCCAGAATTTTCTATTTCTGGCCAATTTCTCAGTAAGGGCCAACTCTTTCATATCTTTCCTGATCACTTCCCTCCAATTCTTGTATGGCCTCCCTTTTCCTCTCTTGCAGTCGCTGAGGGTTATTAACTCACATTGTTGCACCGGAGTATCAAGGTGCCTCCTGCTCATATGCCTAAACTACCTAAGTATGGTCTCTCTTAACTGGTCAACAATACTAGCCATCTGTAGTCTGTTCCTCACCACATGATTATGAACCTTATCTCTTCTGGTAATTTCACACATCTACCAAAGCATACACGTTTCTACTACTAACAATTGTCTTGTATGTTTACATTTGGTAGGTCAACATTACTCCCTATATAATATGTTGGCGTACCTGGATCTAATACGATGGACTATATCAACATCTATATTGCCATCACTCTAAATGATAGACCCGAGGTATTTAAAACTCAATTTTTGCAGTATGAGGTTAGCACCAATTACTACCGCTGCCTCATGGATCATCTGGCTTCCTGAAAATTTTACATTCCAAATACTCCGTCTTGGTCTTACTCATTGTAAAACCTTTCGACTCTAACGTTTCTTTCTAACATTCCAACTTGAAATTGACTCCCTTCCTGGTCTCATCCACGAGGACAATATCGTCAGCAAATAACATATACCAAGGTATCTCTTTTTGAATATGTTTTGTAAGCTGATCTAACACTAATGCGAATAGAAAAGGGCTTAAAGTGGAGCCTTAGTGCAGTCCAATACCAATAGAAAATGGTTCTGTGTCACCTCCTATCGTCCTTACGCTAGTCATTGCTCCTTTATACATATCCCTAATTATGTGTATATATGTCATAGGGATTCTCTTTGCCTCCAAACACTTCTATAGGATTTCCCTAGGAATCCTGTCATATGCCTTCTGTAAATCCATAAAAACTATATGCAAGTTCTGTTTTCATTCCCTGTAGCATTCCATTAGCCTACGGAGGAGATATGTCGCTTCTATCGTGGACCTATTAGGCATAAATCCAAACTAGTTGGCTGATATAAAAGCTACTCTCCAAACTCTCTTTTGAATTACCTTCTCTCACATCTTCATGGCGTGATTTATTATTTTGATGCCTCTATAGTTGTGACAATGTTGGATGTTCCCTTTGGCCTTGTATAAAGGGATCAACCTACTCAATCTCCATTCATCCGACATTTTGGCTGACTTTAGGTTACATTAGAAAGCTGAACAAACCTCTTAATACCGACAACTCCTATTCTCTTCCATACCTCTATAGAGATCTCATCTGACCCTACTGCCCTTCCGCTCCCCATCTTCCTTAAAACCTTTGTAATTGCTCCCTTTGTGACCCTTTCATACTTTAGTTACGAAAATGTTCCGACACGGAGGGTTCGCCTAACTTTATATTGTCCAAGATGCCTTCATTATACAATCCAAAAAAGTATCTTTGCTATATCTCGTATACAATCCTGCTTCATCTAGTATATAGCAGACTTGGTTGAAATCTCTCATCTTACATGCCCTATCTAATGCCAACGTGAAAATGTGCTACCCTGTACATATCCAAATTCCTGTACATAGTCTCATATGCTTCTCCTTTAGCCACTGAAATTGTCTTCGTTGCCCTTTTCTTTGCCAATTTGTACCTTACTTTATTAGTTTCCTGCTCTGCCTTTGTTGTACTTACTAATATATCTCTGTATGCTCTCTTTTTCTCCTTTACCGTCCCCTGAACCTTTTTTGACTGCTACCAAGATTCCATCTGCCCACCTACCTGCCCTTTAAAGACTCCTAGGAGTTTTATGGCAGTTTTTCTCAATGCGGGAGCTACTCCCTCCCACATCCGATTAGCATCCTCACTCACAGACCTTGCAGTTTCATACCGGATTCGATTCATAAATTGTTGGACCTTGTCCCCTTTTAGATCCCACCATTTAATTTTACAACATCGCTTAGTAAATTGATGTGACCGCCATTCCTTAATTTCTAGATATAACACCAAAAATTTATGTTGGATTGCTAAACATGCAGCCAGAAGCACTTTGTAATCTTTAAACCATGCTCCGGCTCTCTTCTTGACAAGGAAATAATCAATTTGCGTCTTGGTCATGCTACTTTTAAACGTCACCAAGTGCAAATAAGGAATTAGCTATCACTAACTCAAATGCTACAACCATGTCTAATAAGGCATTTTCACTTTCGTTCGTAGTGCCGTACTTGAAGCCCCCATGAGTCCCTGCATATCCTTATGAAACAACCCCTATATGCCGCTTAAATTCATTTCCTAAGATAACCTACTCATTATTAGGGATATGTTGAATCACCATCTAGCGCTGCCCAGAATAGACATTATTGTTGTTCATCTAAACCAACTTAAGGTGCATATGCACATACTAAATTGAGAGCACCATTACTAAAAATAATTTTTGCCATCATAATTCTATCATTTATCCTTGAGACCCCCACCACTTGGTTTATAATTTCCTTGTCCACTAGGATACCTGCCTCATTCCGCCTTGACGGACCTCCAGAGTACCATAGTTTGAATCCCCCTATCTCCTTTGCTTTAGCTCCCTACCACTTAATCTTCCGAATGCAGGCTATTTGTATCTTGTACTTGTTTAAAATCTCTACTAATTCTCAAGACTTTCCCGTGAGGGTCCTAATATTTCATGAGCCTATTCTTATTCTGTCATTACCTTTTTTATTCTTGTATACTGCATGCATCGAAAAGATAGCTCGTATCCCATTCGTGCGAATAAAGGCCATCCCTTTTGACTCGCGGCCCCCATACTATCCTGTAGTTACTACCCTAAAAAGCCTTGGAAGGAGAAAAAAATCGATACAGCAAACACAAAAGCCATCCAAGACAATCTTATTGGCAAACCGAAGAGAGCATCAGAAATGCACAAGTAATAACAGCATGAAAAAAGAAGATTGACTGATTTGAGTTTGTAGAGACACTCACTAAAAAGAATTGGTGAATACTGCACAAGAATACGCCGCGGTCCAATTAGAAGCAGTCGTAAATGTTATTTATGCTTGTTAAAGCATAAACACCCACTAAGAATTAACTAAAGAGGCAAGTAAGTGAAAGTGGTTGTTGTGTCAGGTAAGGTGAGATTTTAGTGAGGGAGGTTGTTAAAAAGGTTGATTTATAATCTACTGGCCTATTCGTAGTAACCTAATAATATTAAACAGAGTACTAATGGCTCACAAAAGACTGACGACTCTTTATAAGCTGCAACAACCTTGTCAGGAAGCTCGAGAAAGACAATAGAGAAAAGGTGCGATGTGTCAAAAACTCTATGAGGAATGTTTATCTAATGCAATACCAGAAACCACTCATCTTCTTTCTTGAGCAACATTCCTGTACAGTCAAAACAAGAGTTGCACACGACCCCGAGCTAGCTTGATCCTTAATCATATCCCTTTTTATGCACACTACTCGGTTGAGGAAAAGATACTCCAGTCCAGTTTTCCAGAAGATTACGAAAAAAAGGTCATGGAAGAAAATTAGAAAAACTCATTTGATCGTGGCTGCCAGCCTTAACTAATATCTAAAACCACCATATTCATACCACTTAGAAGACTTGAAAAAGAGTAATTAAACAACAATACATACTAAAATAGGGATTGCAATGGCAGACATGATTAAAAAAAGGCAACTACAAGGATGGCTGGAACTGCCATCCTTTACCTCCACAAACTGTTGGGAGCTACTCATAGAGATGACCAACATGAATAAGACACTGTCAGCAGACACCAATCTCGCACCGAAGATTAGAAAAGCAAAAAGTAAAAGCATAATATGTGGTGAAGGAATTCCCAGCCAAAGAGATGCAGCTTGTCCTACCCCACATTAATGTAGACTTTACGTGAATATGAGTAAACATATACCTGCTTGAGTCGATGATCGTGTGACACTCCTATCACTCAGAAAAATTCCTATACTGCATGCCTTTATACGTCAACTCGTACCACTGTGGCTCTCCTCGTTTCAACGAATGACCTAGTTAAAAAGAAAAACAATACATTAAAAATGAAGTCGTCCCATCGCCTCTACCAAAGTGACTAAGCCATCCCGTCGCCTCGACCAGCATCACCGCCAGTGAGGAGATGAGCGACGATTGGTAGAGAATGACGTAGTATGGCAGCAAATCTGGCATTTGGCGATGCAGGGGAGGGAAGGATAGAGAAGTTGGAGATGTAAAGGGGGTACAT